>JAPYZB010016523.1:0-11282 GCA_030522745.1 Eupelmus kiefferi | reverse complement strand
AACTATTTACGATAAATAATTATATATAATTATATATATTTAATAATAATATCGATTAATAATAATCTTTAATTCATGATAGAATATTATATTAAATATTCTGGTTGCATTCTAATAGTTATTTAAAAAAGCATAATGCATCTTTGATAACTATTGTAAAAACTACTTATTATAACTAGTATCCAGTAGTTGTTTTTACAAATAGAGAATTTAGATTTCATTGTAATAAAAAAAAATCTGATATTTAAATATTGAATTTCACGATTCTAACAATAAGGTATTGTGAGTAGATTATTTTAAATGTAGTTACCGATATCCATAGAAAAAAACAGTTTATTTGGCAACATTGTTATATTTGCTAAATTTAGTATTTACACTTGTAATGCAAGTCTCTGCAATAAAAAATACATTAATGAAAAATAACAGAAACAAAAATATTAAATCATTTATCTGTTTATGATGTCGCAAAATGCGACTAGTATCATCTACAATATAACAATAAAAAATATCATCTACAATATAACAATAAAAAATATTTGTTATTGCAAGATATTCGAACAATAACTGGTGCCAATCAATCAAACGGCCACAGATGTTTCACTGATATGAAATTCCAAGAAACATTTATACCAAAACTAACGCGATTTTCAGCAGTGATAGGCGCACGATCCGTTTTGACCTATTTCTGTCTCGATATTCGATACTTGGCTTCCTCCTGCAAAGATGTCCCTTCTTTTCTCTACGCGCGTCTCGAAGTTTTGACAAACTTTCTTTTCTATGCGAATTAAAACTTTTCTCCGACGTAAAAATTCCCTCAAAATGATAAAACGATCATGCGCGCTCGCACGTAAAAGTGAAAAAGCGATCGCAGCGCTCCCGTCGTGTCTTCGCTAATCGAAATTCCCCTTCGACAATTCATTAAAGGAATTTTTCTGCATTGCACACACCAACTTTGATCATCATCGCCTCATTCCCGTTTGGGGAGGATCAATTTTAAAACTTCTTAGAAATCATTAATCATATCTCTTGACATTTTTTCATAAAAATGATGACTTTAATTTTAATATATTTTATAAACAGTAGATATATTTTCTACTCTATAAATATAAAAATATTTTTTCGCATGAAATTGTTAACCGTGATTTCTTATACATTCTTTAAATATTAATTATTTAAAAGTATTTTATTATAATAATGCTTTTGCGTAACGTTTTAACGGGTATTATTCTTATATTTTTTTAAAAATATAAATTTTATAACAGAATCACTTGTTTTTCCAAGGTATACATATTTTAGAATTCTCTATAGGATTTTATTTGAATTTTTCGGGAGGTAAGATAGTTGAAACTATTTTAAAAATAGTTTTTCGATACCGTACAAAAGAATCTAAAAATAGTTTATGAAAGTCATTCTTTTAAGTTTCTCTCATGTTTACAAAATTTTTATTTATATTTTTTAAGAAAAAAGATACAGAAATTTTTTTGTAAATATCTGAAAAAAAATTATGTAAGCTCATTATAAACTTAAGATCTTATTTATAAATTTATTAGTAATTTAAAATTTCTAAATATAGATTAAAATACTGTGAAAAGAATTTATGCATATATTTACTTGAAAATTTGCAAAAAGAAAAGTAAATTAGTATGTATTGCGGCGGAGTTGTTGAACCGGACTTGTTAAAATAATGTATGCTACAGCATCGAAGCGTAGCAAAAGAAATATACCTACTGTAGAAAAGCGTCCGGAAGTTAAAGGGCTCCATGGCGTATCTGTGTTTGCGAAATCACTTTAGTGCCTAATATACATAATGTTTTCCGACAAAAGAGCGGCTGCTGCTGCTTCTCCGGGCGGCCGCTCGATTTTATATACCGGGCTTTGAGACTGCACAAGATAAACAGTCAAGAAAATAAAGGTGGTTAGTGATAAGCTTGTATTTTATTCACCAAACCAATTGGATGAAAAGTGAAACTAGTGATTTTCATTTAAATAAACAATAAATAAATGTTTATTGTAATTTATATATTTTTATATCATTTATAAAAATATTTTTTCTGTTTAATAAATAAAACGATTATCCATTAACATTACTTTAATATTTCGCATTAGAAGAGGAAATACATAGGAAATTAGTTATGCTGAAATTGATGATTAATCACGATCACGTGTCATACACGATAACATCATTAATTATGTAATAATCTTTCCATAATAATAATTATAAAATAATATCAAATAATATAATAAGGAATATTAAACATTAAAGGTATTTGCATTAAATATATAATATTCAATTATTGATATTATTTAATCAGTAATAATTTATAAAGTCCTTTTACAAATAATAATTATTTTAACTTTATCAAAAAATAAAAATTTTTAAAAAAGACAAAACCAAATAACCTATTTTATTCAATATCTTAACTGTAAATGTAAATAAAAATTATGAAACAATTCACATCTGCATTTTAAATGAATAACTACTTACAATCCATTTATGAAAAATGATCAGCTTAAAAGAAGCGTTTTTTATTATTTTTTTTTCTTTTTTAACAATAAGAACATAAGCGACTTATGAATCTATAATTATGATCGCTATAAGTACTCAGCCACATCAGACAATGTACATAAATTGTATAATAAAAGAAAAAAATGAGCTGTTCTATCGAGGTAATTAGCATGAATCGGAGATGTAGCCTATTTTATTTTGAGTAAGGGTTTTAGATAAACAATCTAAAACAATAGACATTTATAAATTATAATAATTAGAAGTAAGACACTTTTACATTAAATTACTTAAAATTCAGCGGAATTGAAAAATCATTAATTTTTTTAATTTTAATTACATGAATATATTTTTTTCCATTATTAAAAGTAAATTTTCTTTAAAAAAAACTTTAAAAAAACATTCTCACGAGTTATTTTATATACGTTTTATAAAATTCAAAGCATCTAAGAGTTTTTTCGTTTCCCCCTACTCATGATGCACGGCTCGTTACGTCCAATATGTAAAGTACGCACGATGCGTAGCATAGCTCTTACTGGCTTTTCGGTACATTTACCTCGGTATCGATCAATTGGAAATGGCTCGGAGGGAGCAGATAATTTATGGGTGACAAATTCCATAAGTGTAATATATTGAATTTCGGCGTCACTACAAGTTACTACGAGAATTCGGAAACGTTTAAACGCTGTCTTAGTCAATTTGCTTGATAAAGTTAGGGATAAGTTGATTGACCGACTTTGTTGAACGTAATTTCTAGTGTGTGTCTCTCTCTCTCTCTCTCTCTCTCTCTCTCTCTCTCTCTCTCTCTCTCTCTCTCTCTCTCTCTCTCTCTCTCTCTCTCTCTCTCTCTCCCTCACTCTCTCACTTACTTACTTACTCACTCACTCACTCACTCTCTGTTAGGACTACGTGCTCTGGATACACTGATTACGTGGAAGTTGGGCTACACTGGGCTCGTCGCTTGAAATGCGTAACTAGTAAATATGATTGTAGATTTGCAAGGGATTTGTACGAAAATCCCCTCAAGATAGATGTATCATGGAAAAATGAAGGTATATGGAGAGAAAAGTTAAGTTTCACACTTTTAGTTTCCATTGTTTTAACACATTTTATAAGAAATTTCTTTTATTAGCTTTATACTTTTCTTGGTTAAAAAAGATAATTTTGAATAACCATTGGAATAAAATTTATTTATATATTTAAGGTTTCTGAAAACGGCAAATAAAAGATTAGTTTTTTAGTTTAATTTGAAATGTTAGAACTTTATTTAGAACTTTTTAGACTAGAGGATTAATATTTTAAGTAGAAAATATTTTTTAGGCCGTTTTAAACATTTTTTAAACAATGCCCGTAGCTTCAGCTTTCAAAATATTAGATAGCACTACCGCTATTTCGCTCATTTTTCAGTACTCCAAAATATTAGATCTTAAGGTATGATACTCCCCTTGAAAAATTAGATGTGATTTTAAGGCGAAAATACCTTGGTGTAACACGGTACCTACCCATTACGCCGACTCATTTTTGTCTCCTTTGGTTTATACTATATCTAAAGGGAGTATCAACGGGAATGGATAAACTATTGAAATCTTTCAATAAAGTAACACTTAATTTCAAAACATTATTTCATTCGTAAAGTGCCCGCGAACAGAAAATTTGTAATCTCCTTAAAAATAAATTAGACGATAAAAATAAATTGAAAACTCATAAAAGCGTAGGCAGCGGCCGAGAGTTAAGACTGTTAGCAGAGCGGCGCCGGCTTAAAAAAGCGCAAAGCAGTAAAAAGCAGAAGAAGGCGTCGGCGGAAACATCTCGTAATGGAGAAGGAGCTAAAAAGAGCAAAAATCGACGTAGCGTAACAGCGCGCTGGGGCCACTGAAGGTGCTGCGGTCCGAATTAATTATCGTGTATTTCAATTACCCAAGAGCTTTCGCCGCTTCGTTATCGAACCGCGCGCGCGCGCTCACGACAATGGCCCCGAAAAGCAGCCCCCCGTCGCGCCTCTCGCGCGCAAGTGCAGCAGGCCGAAAAGGAGCTATACGCGCGTGCTAGAAAAGCCCACGCGCACGAGAGCCGGAGAAACGCGAGCGCGGGCTGGAAGCGCGAAACCGCGCTCGTAAAGAACCGGACGCGATGTAAACTCGGCGAAATTCGCGCGGCCGAGGCCCTAATGCCAAGTAACTGCCCGTGCGATCCCTGCGCAGGGCGACCGCGTAGAAGCCGCGGAGAAAGCGCGCCGAGGACGAAGAGAGGAAGAGGGAAAGCTGGAGGAGGGAAAGAGAAGCGAGCGGTACCGGAAGTTAATTAGTCTGGATTCACGCGCGCGAGGCTCTCTGGGAAGCAAGTTCGGCTCCGGTTCGGAGCAAGCGTCGGGGAGATGAATTATATGTACATATAATTGAGAGAAAAAATAATTATCACTGAGAGCGTGCGAGAGGGAGAGCAACTTTTCTGGGATACCGAACGCGGAAAAACTGAAGTTTTAACGCGATTTTGCGCCGTTCTCATTAGGCGCGGCGAAAAAGGTATTTTTCAAGCAAACGCTATTTACATTCGTGATTGCCTCGGCTATATTGTTAATTAAAGCATTAATGAGCTTCGCCGGCTGTATTTGCATCGCGGTAAATTATTAAAGTTATTTTACGCCAATGAATTTATTGAAAATTTACGGTATGCGTAGCACGCGGATATTTCTACTTTATGTAAAGTTGAAGCTACTGGTACTAGATGTGCGCAAACACATGTATAAATATATATTTATTATGATACACGACTACTCTTTGAAATTAATCAAGTTTAGCAGTAGATTTTCTTTCATCATCTACTTTCTCTCTGGCGAACTCGAAGAATTCCGGCTCTTCCGATGAAAAACGTTAAATGTTTAGCGCATAAACGAAGCGAAGGAGAAATAAACAGAAAAGGAGAGGCTGCCAGTGGAGAAGGCTAAATTGTTTCTCCTCTCGATTACCATAATCGCAGGGGGCTCGTATTAATGCGCAGACTAAGATATTTTACACGGTGCTTCGCCCGTGTAATTAGAATTTTAACAAGGCACGCGATTTTTCACCTCGCGCTCGCGCGCGCCCCGGAGCCAGTAACTGCACGAGCAAGACGAGGAAACGGGCAAAAGAGCGAGACAACGCGCTAATGAATCAAAGGAAGCACGTCCTCTTAGCGGGAAAAGTTCAGAATCAGCACTTAATTCAATACAAAGCCCCGCGAAATTGCCGGCGCGGAGCTTGTTCAGCGCCGTGAAATATCGAACAAGTATTTTAATTAGCAATCGCCCCCCTTGATACGAGTTTTTCTTCCTCTACAAAGGATATTTCAACAAATCTGCTTGAACTTAGTCGGCAGTAAAACGTATGCTGCTTCCGTCGATGGATTTTTCTTTTTAGCAATGACTTCATTGATATGATTCTAATCGGATTTTCTCATTTCTTTTATTTTGATAAAATAACTGTGAATTATGTAAAGAAAAATAACTAATATGAAATTGCACATTATATTTATAAATATAATTACTTGTGTATTTAAATACTGTATGGCAAATTAGTATACACACTTGAGCGAATTTAGTCCAGATCGTGAAGGTTAGTGACGATGTCACAAATTAATATCATGATGTAAGGATGCGTCAGAAAGAGATAGAGCATGGTTATGCCATGAACTATATTTTTTTGACTGTGTTACTGCGGGACCAAATCAATTTTCCTCAAGTATACTATCGTATTATTTAGAGTAAAACAACGTTCTTATTTGAATGGACATTAGTATCAAAAGGTATATATAAACATGAATTCTGCAAGTCCCTATTTTACAAACCATGCATGTTTGTTCATCAAAGTTATACAGAATAATGCTGTTAGGCATCTTAAACTCAGCGTATTTAGGAAATTTAGCTTTAGGCAAATCCAGACGATTGTATGCGCTTCTGTTGGAACCCGTAATGTAATTGCTTCAGAACCCTCATTATCGAATTGCTGAAAATCTCTAACGATCCTCTCGATATTAAAAAACTATTTTAATTCCAACTTTAAGTCGAAATACAATAAGAATTTTTATATTTTTTTATGTATATAAATTCTTCTTTAGTGCACGAAAAGTTTTGCTAATTAGCAAGAGAACAGAATTTCCGGTTTAATTATGAAAGATATTTGTGAAGTTTATCTTTAAATTTGATAATATATAAGAAAACTATATAGTCAGAACAAATAGCAGACGGTCGAATTTCCGAGAGAGAGAGGCGCACTCAGCGAGATCACTATAGTTTTCTGGGTATTTGAAAATTTGATTAGTTATCACAGGTAAAGAGTGACTAAGGGAGCGGTAGAAACGTCGTTGGGATGAAAAGTGGTTTGGGCGTTCCAAGCAGCTCATGGAACTAATTTTCTCTGAAGGCAAAGGAAAACAGCACGAGAAACTTTGTCCTACAGGAGGACCAACTGGGGAGAGCGACGACCGACCACCGGAAATTACTCGATCTCTCTCTCTCTCTCTCTCTCTCTCCTACCCCCTCCTTTCAGCCTCCACTCTAGGCTCTCCTCTCACTCTTTCAACATCTGCCAAATCGAGCTATTCAACTGTCGATATCACTATTCAAAATGATTCACTCCTTTCTCAAATCTTTGCGCTTTTTTCCCCTCTCTAATATTATTCATATCCGAGTCAGCCTGACTTCATCCTGAATCGTAATTCAAAAGTTTGAAAAAGTAAAATTATTCAGCGCTGAACTTTGTTGAGGATTATTACGGGAATAAATTATAAATTGAAGCAGCTCATCGGGAATCGAAGTGACCCATTAGCTTCAGCTGCACTCCGCGACTCTATCGCAACTCAAAGTCTATCAGTGCAACCGATAAATTTTTAACAAGACCAAGTGGATTATGCAAAGGCCGCTTAGAAAGGTTGTTTATTTTTCGACGACTGCCCGCCCCCAAAAAGCGAGCTTTTCTCATCGGGCCAGATTTCCCGTTTCGCAATTGCAGAGCAGCGCAGAGCGCATTCAGAGGCCGGCGCCTCCAAAGAATTCATGCCTCTCGTCTATATGAATGAGAAGATTCTGTTTTGGCAAGAAAATTTCCGGGGGCCGAGAGGTTACAAAAGAATTTCGCCCCGACGATGGCGGGGAGAGCCGGCTTTTTCTCCAGCGGAACGAGCGGCCGCGTCGAGATGAATTTTCATAAGGAATGTTCCCCGAAGGAAGGATCCCGGCGCGCGGGCGCACGCCGTTGCAGCGTCAAATCTATAAATCAAGCGTCCGCTGGCTGCGCGCAGCGGCTTGCCCTGGCGAACCTTCGGCTAAGTATGCGAGCGGCCAGCGTGGCAGCACTTGCTCTTATCGTTTTCTCTCGCTCTCCAACGTCGACTCTGAAAACGCCTCGAGATCTCCTTCATCTCTCTACCCCTTCTAATAAATTAATTTCTCCCCACTCTCTCTGGACGCTGTTCTTGTTCCCGTGCGCAACGGCTCCCTACTCTCGCTTCTTCGCTTCCTCCGCTTTGCTTTTACTAGTCAATCTACAATTTGCCTGACATCGGGGAATTTCGTGATTATTATGCCAGAAAAGACGAACGTGAAAGTGATTTAAGGGGACACGACACTGCGAATAAGCTATAAAGGAGATGCCATGGAAAGGGGCTTGAAATAATTTACTTTCGAAAATTAATATTTTAAATTGAAAAATTGAAGTTTTGACGTTTTGAAATGGCGTTGATACGAAAGCTGCATTCGTTTTGAAATCTCTATTTAGTCCACGAGGTTAACTGTATCATAATGGGGCAAGAATTATAGAAACGAAGGTTAATGAAATGGTCAGGGAGGTGTAAGTAATGCAAAATTAGCAAATAACAAAGCTATTTTCATATATTTTCAGAAATTGGTTAAATACTAATAATCAAAAAATAATTAGATTTTAAGGTTGTAGTACTCCCTTAAAATTTAATCAAGTATGATTCTTGATTCAGACAGAGACAAAAAAATTAGGCAATGAGCAAAAATATTTATTTTATTTATTTTATTTATTTATTGAAAACCAGTTATATAAGTATATACCGATATATAAGTAAATAGACCAATATATAAGTATATAATTTACTATACATGAACAAACTAGTCGATAAAACAAATTGTGTATAATAGATGTATGTTTTGTCGACGATTGTATACAATTGTATTTGTTTACATTATCAACTACGTTCCTAATATAAATATCAGTAAATAACAATATAGTATCATTTCCTATATTGACTGTATCAATTAAATTTCCGCTATAACCTACGAAATAGTGTTCGAAATTACTAGAGAAAATGTCGTATAATTATAATTTTAAATTCCTATGAACAAAATTTTGTAACGATTTCAGAGCACAAAGTTTCTTTCTAATAAGTTTCAAGCAATGAAAAGACAGTAATAAGTTGGTAATTATAACTGGCTTGTTGCGAAACTACAGGGCACAGGGGAAGTATCTGAGCATCTGGTATTAGCGAAGACTTGGTGAATTACGAAACTCCGGCTGCAGTTTATGCAAAATTAATAGTACGACGCGTCAGGTAGAATAAACTCGCGACTAAAGAAGACAAAGGGGGAGTTGGAAAGAAGAGAACAAGGAATCAAATATTTACGTGGTCCAATTGCAAGTCTCTTGGGGTTTATTAATTTTGTACAGTCAATATACTTAGACATTTTTACGCATTTCGCTTCTAATGAAACTCAGTGTAAAGAAGCGTTAAATTGGCTTTACTTGACTACTTCTCTTGACTTAAAAATTGTATTTACTAAAGCGTGAAAGTAAACATCGTAATTGTTAATATCTTAACGTGTTACTAATTCCAGGATATTATAAACATGTTCTATGCTATTATTAATAGACTAAAGACAAATTTCTAATTAGATTAAAAATATTGTATTTACTTTTTTCTTATTTTTTTTATGTTTTTGTTTGTTTGGGGCAAAATAGAGGTTCACTTTAAAGTTTCTTTGTAATGCTAATTTTTCTAAGTAGAAGTTCGTAAAACGAGCACAGTAAACACAGAGACTAAAAGAGCTGCTTTTTCTGTTACCTAAAGCAACTTTCTCTGTTTAATTATCATAGTAAATAATGAATGCATTATCATACACAAGAATTTACTATGTAAAACCATTAAATTGAAAATGGTGTTTCTTTCAGAAAATTTTGTTTGATTTATTTCTATAGTTTTTTTATTGGCTGCAGATAGTATTTTTATTAGAAACAAAAGTTTGATGCTTTCAAAAAATATTGCCATTCTTAAATAACTGAATTTATGAAGAAAAAAGTAGAGAAACAAAGTTTTGCCATTTCCATTACGACGCAGATGATCAAAGTACTCAGCAAATATCGTTCTAATATAAAAATCGCTCAGCATTTGTTGGTATATCGCCTAGATCTCGTCCAACTGAGTAATATTACGAAAATTACCTGCCCTTAAAGATTACTCCAAATCGCAGCCTGATTACCGCACGAGAAACGGCTTTCTCGTTCCGCGAGTAAAAACGCCGGGAGAAAGAGAGAGCGAAAAGGGAGGGAGGGTAAAGTTAAAAAAAAAGTCAAGTCGAGGGCGGATATTGAAATATCGGTGGGGCAGATCTCGCATTTTCCGTCGAGCGCAAAACGAGGGTTGCGGCTCCTCATGAAAAAGAAATGAATGCAAATGAGAAGAAACGACGGAACAAATTGCCGCGCTGAGAAAACCGAAAGAGGAAAGGAAAAAAGCCGCTCTCCCCTCGCACTTAGAAGCGGGCGCAAAAAAAGGAAACGCGCGAATGAAGAAAGGAAAAAAGGAGGAAGAAGCGTAAGAGAAAGCGAAGCGTTGCCCGATGAGTCGCGCGGGGGCCGACGTATAGACGCTAGGCCACGCTGACGAGGATTCGATAGATCGCGGGCATAAGTAGCGAGACAAGAAGGAGAGACCGGCGCTAGACCGCCAAACGAGAGAGGAGTAGTAGAGGGAGAAAGAATAACGACGTCGTTTTTATATTCCTATTTCATTTCGCGCGCGCAGTCGCGCAGTTTACTTCGATTCTCCGTATCCCGGCTTTCTTTCGTGCCAGCTTCTCTCTCTCTCTCTCTTTCGCTCCGGGCTCCTTTATCTCTCTTCCTCTGTTGCGCTCTCGAGCCTCTGGCGCTGATGAAGCGGCCCCGCTCGCGAGCGCCCCCTACCCCCGGCGACGGCAGCGCCAGCCAAACTACTTTTCGTCGGGAAGAGATAGCGTCCCCGAAGCGCCACCTTATTTAAGTTATTTCACTACAAATGCGACATCGAGACGTCTTATGGTTCTTCGCCGGATCTATCTCTCCCGCTCGGCTCCTCGTCCCTCTCTCTCTCTTTCTCCGTCTCTCTCGCAATGTACAGTCGCGTCGTTTCTTAGCGAGGACATTTTTGCCTGGCTTAACTTTTAGCGGAAGGAACACATACTCTCCACGATATGCAGATTAGGTGAGAATGAGGTTTTGAATTTACGACTTTTTTCAAAAAATTTCAAGTGGTAATTTTCAAGTTAACGTGTATAGGCATAACGAATATAACGCATACTCGTTTTATAATAAACTCAAATATTATATATAATTAATTTATTAACTAAATTGGATAATAAAATAAATCATAAAAACCCTTCGAGAATGTATAAGGCTAATACAGTTAACTATGTTTATAAAATTAGTTTAACTGATAAAATTATTTTCTTTTAATTACTTTGATATTAAATAATTATAATTAATTAATTTTGAAATCAAATGTATATGTTATGCATTATATTTTATGC
>JAPYZB010016459.1:0-10703 GCA_030522745.1 Eupelmus kiefferi | reverse complement strand
CGAAAAAGAGGGAATCTTTTTATCGATATCCGGGATAAAATACTTACTGCTTGATTTACTGGAGAAAAAAGCGTTCGGCGCATGCGCAGAGCGCTTTTTCCTGAGGGAAGCTCAGCAATATTTTATTTCTGACTGATCGAGAATAAAGACGTCACTTAAAGCCGGGGTGTGCTGAAGTTCAGTATTTTGCTCATGAAAAAATAGTAGGCTTATATACATGCGTACACTGTTAAAAATTTCTATAATTGAATTTTCAGTTAAAAATAACGCAAGTATATTTTCACGAGCACATGCTTGAAAATTCATCGAAAATTATTGAAACTTTAATTGAAAACGAGCTAAAATTCAGTTATTTAATTGAATATTAAATAAAAATGTAACTGAATTCGTTTTCAGTAACATGTCTAGAAAACATTTCTAACAGTGTAGTGTAAACAAACAGGAATTTCGCTCCTTTGTCGCACACTAAAACTGTTATGCATTAAATTCAATTCAAATGAAACGCTTTTCTTTATTCTTTATTAAATAGGGAACAATTTGTAAAAAAGATGTAGGTATAAATGTTGCATCATTTGAGCCATGCTTTTGCAGATATATGAATTCATGGCAAATTCCCGGTTCAATTCTTTGGTGGTTATTCCTATTTCCTACTTTGACGCCATTTTCAATCTTTGAAATTCTACCAGGCTTGCGTATTCTCCGTCACGGATAATCGTCAGACGTTGTTTTTAAAGAGCATTTTTATAATGTTTGCCTTTAGTGTATAAGTATAGTTTCGGCAAGATTTTTATACCCGCACTATATAATATTATACATTTGAGCGGTTGCGCGCTTCAATTACATAATTGAATTTTTTTCACTTTAATAATATAGTAGAGTAGAATTTTTTGTATACGCCTTGGATCGATTTGTGCCCATCAACATTTTCATCATACAAAGAAAATCGTAGCAAAAATTGTCTGCAAGCCAAATAGAAAGCTACTTTGCAAAAAATCAACTCAAAATTTTCAATAAGATATTTAAACCATCAGTGCAGCAATATGAAACCATCATCAAGTGATAATATACCGATGAGTTACATGATATAGCTCAAAAGCCAAACATTAGATTGTCGCTGTATTAAAAAATAAATTATTGTTATTTCTGTAAATGTATAAATATATTTTGTTATACGAATCAACGCCTGCGCAGATCTAGTTATTATTATTTTTTACTAAAAAAAGAAACATAATTAAGTGATTCCTACAATAATTTTGTACGATCATAAACTTTATGACTATACAATATGACTATCAATTAGCTTAACTTTTATAAATATTTCAGTCGAGTAAAAAGGAAAATGTTATATATATACTGTACAACTGTGTAGCTAGCTAGCGCATGCGCCTACTTGACTGCTGTTCGGCGCCCTGACAGTTCTCGAGGTCGATACCACAGCACACACACAGCTGCAAAGAGCCTACGGAACACGCTAGACGTCGTAAAATTTATACACGCACCTATAGAATTAACCAGCCTTGCCACCACTACATATACGTGATGCGCCCATTATACTTGCACACCTTGTGCTTTCATTTTGCCAATTCTAACGCTCGCGCCCCTCGATTTTTTACTTTTCTCTTATTGACTCAGAATTAAGCGAGTGTTTATTTTTATTATATTACGAGTTTAATCATGGATAGGCATATTATTCAACACTTACTATTACCATCTTTTCGCTCGCACAGTCTGCTGGCTGACTGTGCAGCCCAAAGTCAGCTACGCTCACAGCAATAATATCACTTTTTTTACTATAAACTCATTTAATTAAAGTTTCTTTCTAAAAAGCTCTATTGGAATTCCATTAAATATCATATCGGCGCATTAAATAATTGAAATCTGCAAAAAGAAAATAGTATACTTATATATTTTCGCGAAATAAGCGGTACGCGTAGCTGCGCCCACTCCTATATGTAAATATCTTTCCACTTCGTTTGCGCGCGGCGATTACATAAATTTACATGAATTACAGCCGCTCTGTTCTCCTAGCTCATTTATGATTTCGAGCTCGATATATATCTATAGATGTAATATTGCCGTTTGGCAGCTTTTAAGAACGCCCTGAAAAATCAAGACTCCAGTGACTATATAATATAAAAGCAACAATTTAACAAAAAAACAAAATGAGCGCGCCTTCAGCTTGGCTTTCAGTCGATATTACGAGCCTAGCTCATTTCCTTGTTTCCTTGTTTCTTTTATTAAAAAGAGAAATATTATATTATTGGTGCGACATTTTTTTCTTTATGTCAAGTTGCTATAATAAATGAATTTTTTAGTCCTACAAGTAACATTGGTATTAAAACAGACAAACAAATTTAATTCTTTGCTATTTTTACTTATAAAACTATAAGTGTATGAATATTAGTCGTGCTGCCGTAGCATAAAATTTATGAAAATTTGATGAATTTCAGAGATTTATAAAAAAATTATGTATAATAAGTATTACACGTAATAGGTATCGTATGCTAGGACTTTGGATACATTTTTGCCTTTTACGCGTTCTCAACGTTTCTACCTGAATAATCTTTGAAATTTGACTTGAAATATTTTTATCGCTATAATGTATGTATACTAAAAAAGTTTATATTTTTCATAAATTACTTTTCAAATGTGATGGTAATATATAATAATTTTATAGATAAATTACGGCTAGTGTATATTTCACAGTGTACTCAATCGCAACAATCGCTCAGTTCTCGCTATATGTATATAACTATTTAGGTAAGAATAAGATTGAAATAAACTTTGGTGCTATATAATCGCAATTTGCACAAGTAGCGTTGACCCTGCAGGGCAGCAGGCCTGCACTGTGGGCAGTGCAGATTCGGACTAGAGGCGGCATCTTTAGGAGACAGCCTGGAAGCTGATACGAGCTATGAACAAGCCGCGAGCGGGCATCAAGCCGACAGCAGCGCCTGCGTCTGCCTGCGTCTACCGGTACAGGTATATACGAATTTTTAACGTGTTTACATTTCGTTATTTACGTAGTGCTAATTATTACAGCAGGTAGAACAAAGATGTACTATTTTCTTGCACTATTCCATTAACTAAACAACTCTACTCTATTTCGATCTGTAATCTTGCAGTATTACAATAGTAAGTATTACATGGGATTCAAACAGTTTTATAGGTTACACCAGAGAAAATAATAAACACGTTTTCACACTCATTTTTTAATTTACAGTATACAGTATAATCTTAAATCGTCAATAAAATGGATCCTGACTTTTATGATGAATTTGGGAACTACATTGGCCCTGAACTGGCCTCCGATAGTGAGGAGGAGAACGAATATGGAAATGTTGGAGACGAAGGAGAGGATCGAGATCGTTCAGATGAGGAGATGGAAGAAGACAAAGATGAATCCAGAGAAAATATGGAAACAAATTCCATGGCAGTTGTACTTCATGAAGATAAAAGATACTATCCCAGTGCCTTGGAAGTCTATGGGCCAGAAGTAAGTTTTCATTTACCAAAATTTAATCTCTTTTCATTTTGCTAAATTTCTATGTCGTTGCTTATCATTTGTGTAGGTAGAAACACTTGTGCAAGAAGAAGATGCTCAGCCCTTAGACAAACCATTAATAGCACCAACAAGAAAAGTTAAATTTCAAATTAAGCAACAGGAACTTCCAGAAACGACTTACAGTATTGATTATTTGGCAGATTTGTCAGATTGTCCAGATTTAATACGTAATGTTGTATTGTTGGGACATTTGCATCATGGTAAAACGACATTAGTAGATTGCTTAATTAGACAAACTCATCCTTATGTTCATTCAGTTACTGAAGAAAAACCTTTGAGGTAAGTGTTAAAAAAAATCTATGTTATTAATCTTGGATTCTAGAATACTATTCAGTAGTAAGCTATATAATTTTGAACTTGTAGGTATACAGATACATTATTTACCGAACAACAACGTGGAGTTTCTACCAAGGCAGTTCCAGTTACACTTGTATTGCCTGATGTAAAGTCAAAGTCTTATCTTTTAAATATTTTTGACACACCAGGTCATGTCAATTTTTCTGATGAAGCTACTGCAGCTATTCGTCTTTCCGATGGAGCTGTTTTGATGGTTGATGCTGCAGAAGGTGTAATGTTGAATACAGAAAGATTATTGAAACATGCATTACAAGAAAAATTAGCATTAACAGTTTGTATTAATAAAATTGATAGGCTTGTTCTTGAACTGAAACTGCCTCCTCTTGATGCTTACTACAAATTGCGTCATATAATAGAGGAAGTAAATAGTTTGATTGCTTTGCATTCTGATACAGAGAATCCTCAATTTGTTTCTCCTGCTATAGGCAATGTATGTTTTGCAAGTTCAGAGTATAATGTTTGCTTTACATTAAAGTCTTTTGCTGCCCTGTATGGTAAAGATTATCCAGGTTTGAATGTAAATGAGTTTGCGAAGAGATTGTGGGGTGATGTATATTTCAATTCTAAAACTAGAAAATTCACAAAGAAACCACCTCACAATACAGCTCAAAGAAGTTTCATTGAATTTATCTTAGAACCATTGTACAAAATATTTGCTCAAGTTGTTGGTGATGTTGACACTACTTTACCAGAAGGTATTTATTGTTCTAAAGTATTATTAAATTTAAATTAATTTGTCTTTTAAAATTTTAAATTATATTTTACAGTGCTAGATGAACTTGGAATACGTTTAACGTCAGAAGAAATGAAAATGAATATTAGACCATTACTGCGGCTTGTATGTACTAGATTTTTAGGAGATATGTGCGGCTTTGTCGATATGTGCGTTGCTCATATACCAAATCCAAAAAGCAATGCCTTAACAAAAGTATCCCACATATACACTGGTCCAATAGATTCCCCACTAGCACAAGACATGATCGATTGTAATCCCGAAGTAAGTTCTTTCAGATCTAAAAATTACATTATGTTTTTATTTATTTGTGTATTTATTTATTTTATTAACTTTTGATTTTTTTTGTCAGGGAAGACTAATGATCCATAGTACAAAAATGTACCCAACAGAAGACTGTACTTTATTCGTGGTCCTCGGCCGTGTAATGTCAGGAACACTAAACGCCGGCGAACGAGTTCGCGTTCTCGGAGAAGCTTATACACGCCAAGACGAAGAAGACTCCCGAGTACTGACTGTTGGCCGGCTCTGGGTAAGCGAAGCTCGCTACAATATCGAATTAAGTATGGTACCTGCAGGAAACTGGGTATTGATCGAGGGCATTGACCGATCGATCGTAAAAACCAGCACCATTACCGATCTCACCGACTCCGACGACCTTCACATATTCCGACCGCTGAAGTTCAATACTCAAAGTATCATCAAGATCGCCGTCGAGCCGGTTAACCCGTCTGAGCTACCTAAAATGTTGGACGGTCTGCGTAAGGTGAATAAGAGTTATCCGCTGTTAGGAACACGAGTTGAGGAGAGTGGAGAGCACGTGGTGTTGGGTACTGGAGAACTGTATTTGGATTGCGCTATGCACGATTTGAGGCGCATGTATTCGGAGATCGATATTAAAGTAGCCGATCCTGTGGTAGCTTTTGCCGAGACAGTCGTGGAGACCAGTTCGCTAAAATGTTTCGCTGAGACACCAAATAAAAGAAACAAATTAACAATGATCGCTGAGCCATTGGAGAGGGGCTTGGCCGAAGATATCGAAGCGGAACAAGTTAAAATTACGTGGAACAAGTAGGTTTAAACATTTTATCTTATCTATTCACAATTTTCTACGAAACATTTGCGGCAATTTTTTTACTTTAAAAGTACAATACGAATTTTTTTCAATAATAAATATATATTGTTTAAATATATATAGTAAAATCAAAATTACCATTATTCAAACTGTTTATTTTCAAATAAAACAGAATCTTGGTATCTGACAATGTATATATTTAGATAGTACCGTACGAGATTCAGTAGAGCTTAAAATAAAAAACGCTCTAAAATTAGCAATCATCTTTTACGTTCGACTATCCTTCCGTTAAAAAATCCACTGATATCCAGAATACCTCCTTTTTACAGTTTCTAGTTTTCAAAAGTAATTCGCGCCAGACTAATTAATCAACCCTGTAATTTTGTTCTTTTTCCAGAAAAAAACTCGGTGAGTTTTTCCAGCAAAAATACGACTGGGATCTGTTGGCCGCCCGTAGCATCTGGGCTTTCGGTCCGGACGCAACCGGGCCGAATATTTTAGTCGACGACACTCTGCCCTCAGAGGTAGATAAATCACTGCTGAATAGCGCCCGTGAAGCTATAATTCAGGGCTTCCAGTGGGGCACGCGCGAGGGCCCGCTCTGCGAGGAACCTATTAGGAACGTCAAATTCAAAATTCTCGACGCCGTTATTGCGCAAGAGCCCCTCCACAGAGGCGGTACGTAGACATTATTGCCGGCCATCAATTTTTTAAATTTGACAGTTTAGCGATATTCATTGTAATCTTGAGCGCAATTGATCGACGTATTTTGCATACTTTCTTAATGAAGTTTCAGCAATCATGTTAATGTCGCTTCAGTTCAAGTTTTATTTATTCGTTACTTTAATTGTTTTAATTCTTATACTTTTAATATTGAATTTAATTATCTATTATTTCCAGGTGGTCAAATCATTCCGACGGCCAGGCGAGTAGCCTACTCGGCTTTCCTCATGGCAACTCCTCGTCTTATGGAGCCATATCTTTTCGTCGAGGTTCAAGCACCCGCTGATTGCGTATCCGCCGTTTACACAGTTCTGGCCAAGCGACGTGGCCACGTAACTCAGGACGCACCGGTGCCCGGCAGTCCACTCTACACCATCAAAGCCTTCATCCCTGCCATTGATAGCTTTGGTTTCGAGACTGATTTGCGAACGCATACGCAGGGCCAAGCTTTCTGTCTTTCTGTCTTCCATCACTGGCAGATCGTTCCCGGTGATCCGCTGGACAAGAGTATCACGATTAGACCACTTGAACCTCAACCAGCGACGCACTTAGCTAGGGAATTCATGTTAAAGACAAGGAGGAGAAAAGGGTTATCGGAAGATGTTTCGATCAACAAGTTCTTCGACGATCCTATGTTGCTCGAGTTAGCCCGACAGGACGTGCTTCTCAATTACCCGCTGTAGAGTGATAACGACGAGTCAGCTGGATGTTCGTTCTTCGAGAGACAGGAGATATGTGAATTTATTTTTTGTTTTGCTGAAAATACTTTCAAGAGAGTTCATGTTCACAGAATTTATACTGTAATTACATGTCTCTTAACTAACTGTTCTTTTACGTTAATTAAATTCCAATTATATTCATTTTAAATTATTGATGAATATATTTAAATTTGATATTTTCTTGATGTAAAATATTTACTTATTTTCCAACAGAGGCTCTCTTGAAAGTTTCAATATTTTCTTTTTATACTGAAGTTTTTGAAATGTCAAATAACGGCATACATTAGAAAAATATTTCAGTTTTAATAATTAGAAGTGTAAAGTAAAAATAGTATTTGTAAGAATGGTTAGAATTGGTGTAAAAGCCAAATCTTAGATTAAGATTTTTAATTAAGGTTGACCAAATGTATTTGTACAAAGATGTAATAAAAGAAAAGACGAATGCAACAAGTTTTCATAGCATCAAACCATATCAGCTGCGATAAAAGCAAACCTCAAAGAATCTCACTTTTATCTAACAGACTTGCCATCTTAACATCACGCCTCTATCTCATTCAAGACACGTCATGGCCTCCGGAAAAATAAAGAAGCCATCGATTCCACAAAACTAATCAAAGACTTTCCAATTACTCATCCCGTTCAATTACGTATCAGTTCGAGTGAGCAACGAGGTAATTAGGAGCGTGTGCCCGGCACGTGGCAAAGAGAGCTACCCATCCCTAAGAATGTCTGAGCAGTCATTGATTTCGCATCCAAGGTATACCGGCGAAAAACGCAAACGCGTGCGCGCGCGCCGTCATGCTTCTTCGAAATCTAAAATTGTCGTCGCGTTGAGCGCGCGCGCCCGCTCTTCGCGCTATGCAACAAAACTGATGAAAATAAAAGAAACGGGTCGGAAAAAGAAAGCAGCGCGACCCGGAGCGAGAAATTTTAGAAAAGCTAACTATCGAGTTCAGAGTGTTGAAACGATAATTTTTATAATGAATTTTTTATTCTGGATATATTCGAATAAAATTAAAATTTTATCATTCAATTTTAGTGTTATACGAATTAAAATTATTTTATCGGTAAGAAAAGTTAGTTTCACATTCACAAATTATTAAAAATTGATAACATCGATAGAATTGTAAAACAATTTTAACCATTAATTTCTTAACATGTACTTAAAAATATCCTGGAGTAAAAAAAGCAATTAATAATGAAGTTACTTGGAAAAAGTAATCGATTGGGCGCTTCAAACAATCAACAATCGTTATCTAGAATCATAAAAAGAATCAAGGAAAAATCAACGATCGCACTCAAAGCTCCAAAACGAGCGAAGCAAAAATTCGCAAATCCCGCGCTCCAGCAACCGGACGAATCAAGAGGCGAGGATTAGCGAGAGAGAAGCGAGACGGAGCACAAGAGAGAGCAAGGCAGCATTTTTTCGTCAAATCGATATTTCGCCTCTCACACAGAGGCACGCAGAGCGAGTGCACGCCGGCACATTCCGCTCAAATATTGACTTGGCGTTGGCGGCATCGGTATAGGCATCGCCACAGCCGCGCATGCTCATCCCACACAAGCAAACGCATCCGTTGGTGCTTATGTGCTGCTTGTGTGTGTGTGAGCCTGCGTGCGGAGAGGAGGATGGAAGTTCGGCTTGCGTGCGAGCGTTGCGTGCGCCTCCGCTTTTTAGGCCGGTTGTGCAATGGAAGGATTAGTGGAGCCGATGTGGGAGAACGCGTGTTCGGCGGCTTTTGAATTTGTGCGTGGATAAGACGGGCTCGAGACTATAGGTTTTTAATTAATGTTTTTTGGATGAAAGATAAAAGTTATAAAAATTTTTCTGTTTTATGTCGAGCGATAGAGAGGAATTGTTTATTTTATATTAATGATCGGTTCTGTATAAGTTGAATTGACAAAAAATTTATTATAGTCCCTTTACGTCTCTAAAAGTATAGCCTGTTTGATTTTAAATATACGGTATGCCATGCTATTTAGCACGTCAAAACTAATGTAATAATTAATTCATGATATTTATCTTGGGACAGCAATTAGAATTGTCGCTTGTCGACGATGAGTGTGCCGCGGGTTAACGGTACCACCTCGTAAAAGGATACAGGATAGAACCTAATCGAAGAAAGAAAGCGCGTGAGCCCTTCAGGATTCCGGCCGTTTCGGAGTCGCGCGTTTAATGTAAAAAATAAGCACGACGACAACATATAAAAAGTGAGTCTGACAATAATAAAAGCTTCATCACTGCGAATGAGCTTGCCAGCTTTCCTTTAGCAAAAGAAAAACTAACGAAGCAGGAGCGCGCGCGGGTAGATCTGGCGCGAGTCCGCAGAACCACAGCAATGTACTGGAAGCCTGCGAACGCTCTCGGCTTTCCGTCCGTCTCTGTGTGTTAGTGTCGTAGAGGAGTGGCAGAGAGTGGCACCCACACAGCGAGAGCTATCAGTGCTGGTGGCGGCGCACGGCCCAAGCGAGAGAGAGAGAGAGACAGAGAAAGAGAGAGAAGGACAGAGCGAGCATAGAGCGGTGGCGGCGGTGGCGGCGGCGACGGTGGCACACAGTCAGTGTGTCGTAAACGCGCACTCGAGCAGTCGCCTGTTTGCTGGTGATCAGCATTCCAGTCCGTAACTGCAGAGAGAGCGAGAGAGAACCGAGAGAGCGAGTTGAGAGTCTCGTGCGATTGTAAAGATTGCGAGGACAGCTCTTTCGTGGTCTCGGCGAGTGCGCGCGACTCTTGAGCAGGCGCGCTCTCGGGCGCGGAAGATGCGCTAGTGAGCCACAGTGAGAGAGATATTCGCTCTGCTCTCTGCTGCGCATTCGGCTGTGTAAAGGAGCTCCCTGCGGATCGAGCTGCGCGATCGCGCGCGCGTGCGAGTGTCTGTGTGTCCAGAGAGAGAGTAGAGATCCAGCTTTTTTGAAGAGGCTCGTACGCGAGAAGCGAGTCGCAATGTCGGGGAGCGCGCTCCTGATACTGCTGGGCCTGCTGGCGGCGACGGCCCAGGCCAACCTCAGGGCCACGCCGAGCTCCGAGCACGCAGGTGAGTTGTGCATATAGCCACCCTCGCTTCAACAGCCATTCCTTCCTCTCAGTCCTCGCGCGCTCAGAGAGCTGCCTTTTTTTTACCTTTCTCCTCTGTGTCTCTCTGCTCTCTCGTGTGTGTGTGTATGTATATACACCTACCTTGCTGCGCGCGCGAGAGAAGCGAGCTGCAGTCGAGATTCTCGGAGGAGCGAGCGAGAGAGAACGGAGCGATGCTTTATCTCGCTCTCGCGCGGCCCCGTTTACCTCTCTACCTGTCCGTCTCTCTCTCTCTCTTTCTCTCTTTCTCACATATATGTGCGCTTACACGCATACTCCAGCGTGCGCGCACAGTCCAGTGTGTATATGTCTACCTGTGTGTCTGTCTGTGTGTGTGTGTTTGAGAGAGAGAAGAGTCCGATCGCGCGAACGTCTGGCGCGATCGATTTTTCCGCTTTAAGTCGTCGCGCGAGAAGAAGGAAGTGTTCCTTTATACCTTCCCTGTGTGTGTGTGT
>JAPYZB010016394.1:0-12310 GCA_030522745.1 Eupelmus kiefferi | reverse complement strand
CTCTCTCTCTCTCTCTCTCTCGTTAAGGGGAGGCAAGAGCCGGGTTAACTGAACGAGTTGATCGATTATCAAAGTGTTAAATATCGCGGGCTTTATAGCTAGGGATTGATGGCTGAATCGAGATGAGTGTCGATAAACAAAGCTACGAATACCTGCAATTTAGCTTATTGAATGCGGGGGCGACAATGTATAGTTCGGCTGCAATCGAGGTGTTTGGCTGTGGGCGTTATGAGCGGTAAATAATGCCGATTGTGCGGTGTTTGGTCATTATAACGTATGTACATTAATTCCGTTATTTACGAGCCGACCGTTATTTATCAACAATCCATACACAACTACCGTACCAATATTCACAAAGAGCGTCAACAAATTACCAAGCAAGAAAAAAACCCGAGCGCGTCTCCCGACAGAAAGCCTGGCAGAAAGCCTGGAAGCTCGTTAAGTCGCGCCCTTTACATCCGACTGCGGGCGTGTCCGCTCGAACGCCGGCGCCTGCACCCTTTCTCTCTCTCTCTCTCTCGCTCGTAAAGCACTGCGCGCTGGCTCTCGTGATTCCAAGTAGGTGGCCTCTCTCTTTCTGGCCCCAGGTAGCTGCAGCCTCGGACAGAGGAGATAACACCCCGAGATTAGCCTGCCGGACAGAGTCATTAGCCGCCTTTGCGCTTGGGCGATCTCTTCTTTTTCCAGAGCGCGTGGCATCTTTCTCTCGCTGATGCTTTTCTTTCTTTTTTTTATTAGAGTGAGTTTCTTCGATTCCGCGCTAATTGATGCAAGTGCGCCGCGGCAAGAGTGTATTTATGCGCGGCTCGGACTTATGGATCGAGTGTGTTAAGAAGCGCTCGGCATACCGAGTGAGCTTCTGATGGGAATTCTTCGGAATTTAATGAGCCGCCGAGGATAAGTTGGCATTGAATGGAATGTCTGCGAGTGAATCGGGAGGTGTCGGCCGGCCTGATGATGCAGAGAGCTTCTGGATTTCTCAATTTTTTATCCCTGCCTCAGAGACGTTTTAATTGAAGTTTATGTACCGAATTAATACAAGCCTTCCTCACTTTCAGATAATCAAAAAACCCTATACTCCCAACAAAGGCCCCTCCGCCATCAAAATTTCTGCATACGCAAAATCCCGCTCTCTCTCTCAGAACTCCACCGACGAAAAAGCTCTCCCCGCATTATATAACGCATTAAACTCGTAATCGAAAGGCCGCTCTCGCGCTTATATATACCCCCGCTGCTATCAGCTCAGGTATTTAAGCGCAAGATAGGCTAATGCCAAAACGGCTAGATTAGCGCCTATCTCCCGTGCCGCGGCGCTAATTATTCGGCCCTTTGTGCGGCTGCCGCCGCTCAGCGTAATGGCTCTCTCGCTTTATTTATTAATCGCCGAGGGCCTCTTCTTTCGGCTTGCGAGCCGGCGATTCTCACTTCGTCGATATGTATTCATATTCGTCTTTATATGCAGCCGAGCGTTTGCATATGCACGCTTTTTATTTCTCTTTGTCCGAGAGGGCTTTTTGGATCGAAGGATGTTCCGCTATCCTTTTACGAGCCGTCGCCTTGAGCGGCGCCTCTTTTGTCTCTCTCTCGCAAGGTCTCGTTTATTTTTTCTCTCAATCGTAATGAGCTTTTGGACTTCCGCTGTTGTTCTGCGCCTGGTGTATATGAATAAATTGAAAATTCTAAGCGATCGCTTTTCCCGATTAAATTCGAATTAATCTAAAATTAATCCCGGTAATTGATTGTTCCGCCGGCGCGCGGCCATAAATAGCCGCCGCCGCCGCGGGGGAGGCCTGCATAAAAAGAATATTTTATCCGACGCCTGTTGCCCATCCATTATTACATTATCTATAGCTCACATTATAAAGCTCTCTCTGTCTCTGCGCGCGATCGAATTACCGAGAATAAAAAATGCAGCAGAAATGCATACAATGCAACAGCTCGATTCCACCTTTCCATTCGCCCGTTCACACGTAATTTCTCGAGGCTATACGCGCCCGCGCGCTCCGTTTTTCTCTCTCGCAGCCGCAACGTCGAATAAAAAATTTACAACGCGCGTTTTACACGACAGCCCTCGCGGCTAATTACACGTGTACTCGGCTCTGAACGAGCCGGCACTCGCGCGACACATTCCCTCGAAAAAAGAAATTTTCTCTCTCTCTCTCTCGTCCAGGCCCCATCGCGCATTTTCCCATGCAGAGAGTTTACAGGCCCTCCAGTGCGGCTTAACGACGGCCTTTAAAAGAGCGTTACTATCGGCGCAACGCGCGCAAATAAGAGAGCTACCGCCTCTCCTGTGCGCTTTCAAGAAGTGAGCAGCTCGGCTATTCATAAATGGGATATTTATCGGCTCGCGCGGGTTAAGGGGAAAATGGGGCTTTTTTGTTTTAATAGACGCCGGGGAGAGCGGCATTCGCGAGGTCGTAAAAATGCCTTTAAGCGCTGGAGCACGCGCGTTCCGTTTGTTTTCCGAGCCGCTGAGTGAGAGATGCTTCTACGAGAGGGAATTTAGAGCTGCTTATGGAAAACTTTATTAAGGCAAAGGCCGCGCGCGCCCGCGCTGCTATTACCGAGCGCTCGAGAAATTTTTAATACCAGCCGGAATGGCTATCTTATACTTTATTTAGGCTATCGATTCTTTCATTAACGTCTCCCGGCGATTAGCCCCGTATAATTGCGGATATAACGACAATTTTCAAGTTGCCCGCTAAACAAAATAACAAACTACAACTAGCCATATAAATCCACCTAATACCCCAGAGCGCACCGAGGCACCATATATACACCCGCACCGCTAAAATAGCCAATCTACCGGGAATAGCCCTCGCTCTCTGGGCAGCGCTTTACCGAGGCCCCAGCGCAAATTATCAATCTACATAATAACGAAAACTTCTCTCGCGTGGCCCGGCGCATTACGCCCCAAGTTTCGATCTCCCCCCGCCTCCCACGTGCGCGGCCGCAAGGAAGAAAAAGCCCCTATCGATCAGCCGGCCTGAGGCTAGAGTCCGCGGCTCGTTGAATAAATTATGGACGCGACGAGGTAATGGCGGTCAGAGCCCATGGGCCGGAAATGACTGCGATTCGCGCCCTGCGTGCCTTTATGCGCCTGCGAGTTTCAGCGCTGGGATTTTTCGTGCTGAGCTGTGTTTAGAAAGAGTGTGTGTGTGTAGTTTTGCTGCTTCGGTTTTGTGTCTTGTTTGCGAAGGCGGTTTCGTGTTTGGGAAAGTGATGCGTTGGTGAAATGAAAGTGTATTAAGAGATTCGATTTTTTATTTGTGATTTTGAATGCGGATTGATGATGTTCTTTAATTATTGGACTTGTACGTGAGAACGAACCAACTATCTTGATGCATGCGGTGAAAGGATTTTAAGATTCAATAGCTTAACTTTAATTATAATAATAATGTTCACTTCATCTTCATCTAGTTTTAATTTAGCATATAACTAAAAATAATTAATCTTTGGTTAATATTAATACGAGTAGATCATTAATACTAACCGTAGACTTAATATATATAACTAAAAATCGCAAGACAAATATAAAACAGTCTGTCCCATAATTGGCTCTGTTTATTGTTACAGACGATACTGAACTCAATGCACAAGTACCAGCCAAGGTTTCACCTCGTCCGAGCCAACGACATATTGAAACTTCCCTATTCCACCTTCAGGAGTTACGTTTTCAAGGAGACTGAATTCATTGCGGTTACGGCGTACCAAAACGAAAAGGTAATTTATTTTTATCTCCCATTTTCAACTCATTACTTCCAAAACCACTCCTCCAGAAAAGATAAAAAAATCCCAACACTCTATTAGAGCCAGACAAATTTTGAGAAATTGATTAGATTGCTTCATCCGTCCCCATCCTTCAACTTCAATCCAAAACTCCAAGCTTCAGCTGCGCCTCAAATTACCCACCTTTCCCCGAAAACATTAACCCAGAAGTCAAAGCTAATCAGGCCAACCGAAAACCTCTCTCGTCAAAACTCAAGCCGAAGTCACGCGTTCAATTTCTCAAACGCATCGCAAATAATAAAAGCCAAAACGAGACAAGACGCATGAGCACGAGCGCCACGGAAACTCCAGGCTAATGAGCAGTGCGCGCGAGCTGCTTTTGCGGTCTTCTATGCTCCGGTAGATTAGATCGCCGGGCGGCTTTCTCTATATGCGCGCTCTGCTTTCCTGGTAAGCGGGGGATTCTTGGTACGCGTTATATTTCTGGGGCTTGTGAGAGAGCTTGCGCTATCGCTTTGCGCTGATCGTAAAGGCGCGGCTTTGTTCGATTTTTCAGAAGGTTCGCATTAAAGATTCCTGCGGGCACTTGTGTCATTCCTGAAGCAAGATTTTTGAATGTGGGTTTGGAGCTCTGTTAGTTTGGAATGGAATACTTTTGAGTATAGCTTTATGACCAAGTTTCTAATTAGATGAAAAACTATTTAAGGGAATGGGTAAAAACTAGTAGATGCAAATTGATGGGTCAGACCAGTCCTTAAATTTTTCCTAAAAAAAATCGTGCGATCTAAAAAACTATTAGACCAAAAATTTCCTAACACCGTTTTTCAACTAACGCACAGACCATCTCTCATCAAGCTCTAAAAAACCAATTCCAACAAACGCGTATATAACACTACACCCGATCGCTCCCGATAATTTCCTCATTTTCCCTCCACCGCGCTCACAGAAAGCCAGGCAGCCGAGCGCTACCACTCGGAATATCAAGCGTCACTCCATTTAGATAAATTCCGGCCGCGATTCCTCGCGCAACAAGGCTCCACTTTATATCCCCCTGGGCAGTCTTTGGAAAAATGCCTCGGCGAGAATTCAAGGCGCTCTCTCATTGAACGGACGAGTGAATGGAAAGCTATACATGCCCGTGAATGAGCCGGCGACGATTTACGCCGAGAAAGAGAGAGAGGAAAAATCGAAAGTTTATCGCGGGGATATAAAGGCGACCTTGGGCAGCGCGCAGCCTCGCGTCGGGAGAGTGAATGGAGCTTTGTCGGATTCGCGCGCAAGCGAGTCGGAGTAGCCGCAGCGTCTTGGCGGCGGGCTGGCAAAGGGATCCTTAAGAGATCGTTAATCGCGGCAAGCGCGCGCTTCGATTATCATTTGTCGGGAGATAGGCGCGAGTGTATGTGTGAGTGGATGCGTGAGAGCCGAGGCTGGAGAGGAGAGAGAAATTTCTTTGTGCCGGTTCTTTCGAGTGCTGACTTTTACGGCTGATATGCGTTGAAAGGAGATGCTGGATGGTTGAAGTGTTGATTGTTAAGAGCTTGGTAGTTTTGTCTTTGTTAATTGTGTGCTTTTGTTGGTTTTGCAGATAACGCAGCTGAAGATCGACAACAATCCGTTCGCGAAAGGATTCCGGGACACAGGCGCGGGGAAACGAGAGAAAAAGTGAGTATTGTTTTTATAATTACTATACACCTAAGTATATAAGTCTTGAAGTATAGTGCAAGTTGAAAGCGCAAACCAGTCTACATTCAAAAATTTAATTTAAAATTTACAATCTATTATAAATACCTGTCAGCAATAAAAACTAACACTTCCCAAAAAAACGCTTCAACACAGCCATAAAAAAATTACCCCGCGACATATGCCCCGCCGTAAATCGCTATCCCAATTGATCTCGTCGCATCATCCTATCTTCCTTTTTCATCTTTCCCCCGCAGCCCGACATATAGCCACCCTCTCCGCAGCCGTAAAGCCTCGCGCACATAAAATCCGCGTCGTAGGGACGAGCCGGCGCTCTATACACAAACCTACACATCCCAACCGGCTCCTAGTGAGAGAGAGAGAGTAGCGAACGGCTCATTTGCACCCCCAGGGGGGAAGCTCGCTGCTCCCGCTCGCCGGCTCATTTGTATTCAATATTGCGAGTTTACGAGCTTATGCGCCGCCGCAAAGAGATACGCAGAGAGCGAGCTTCTCTCCCCTGCGCTGGCGCGTTCATTTCAATTTCATTGGGGTGGTAATGGGATAGGGTAGCGCGCGCGCGACTCTGGCCCTCGAGTGGATTTTGATGACGTTACGTTACGTATGCATGGAATATAAGCGGACAAGAGGGAGATAGAAGCGTGGGCGGAGGATGCTCTCTGATGGACGCGCGCTCTGTGATGTAAGGCAGAAGTGGCTATTATAATTTTGGACGCGCAAGCGCAACCGGCTGTTGCGCAGGGGCTTCAGGTATTTCGGGATCATTTTCTGGGTTAATTTCGCGCGCGCGCGCGCGCACGGCCAAATAGTTTTGACGAATGAGATGCAGTGGACGTCGGCGCTGTCAGCTGTTTTCGTTAAATCAAGCCAGGACTGACGCTCGCGCGATGGGGATCGGAGAAATTGTCGTAATTGCGCGGGTTGGTGGATTATGTTGTGGGAATAATTAGACGTCGTTTGGAATTTAGAATGGTGCTGAATAATTGTGGGAGATGTTTAGTGGATACGGTTGCAAAGGTATGAATGAGATTATCACATTTTGCTGCAATATATCTTCAGAAATAAAATGGAAAGTCTTTTAAATAAATGTGATTTCAAAAAATTATGAAACATATACTAGCTAGAGATTTGATCTACTGTTTTTATATTTTAATTTTGTGTTAGATCCTAACTAGGCTCAATGTAGAAACTAATGAATTGGCATAATTATATCAATAACAAGGCAACCTGTCAAGGCCCTATTTAAACCCCATTTAATTTTTTTACCATGGCTAGATTGTATAAATCATAAATCCATATACTTAACAAACTTTCAATTAATCATCACCAAACCACACTCACATAAACAATAAGAAAACCTTTCATCCCCAAACCAGCAAGCAACTCCCCAACCTCCAATTTTTTCCCGTATCGACTTCTACGCAGCGCAACATACACAGTCGCAGCACACAGCCAGCACAAAGTCGTGGCGCTCCTTGTCCCTCAAAAAGGCGCGCCGCGCGCGCGCGCGGCGAAATCCAATATGGCGCGAGCGCTCGGTATTTCACGCATCGTTTGACGCCGGCTGCTCTCTCTTTCTCTTCCTCTCCTTCTTTTTCTAATTCTCGTTTCTCTCTCTTTTTTTTCGTAAGAGCAAGAAGAACGCGAGCGCCCGGCGCTCCCTGACGATGATTCGGCCCGTCGTTTGATTTCTCCGGAGGACGGGGGATCAAAACGATACACCCGCTCGTGTTTTATCACGGCTAATTAAGCGGCCCCCGCCGGCCAGACACTATCGAGAGGAGAGCGAGACGCTTTTTTTAATGCGACGTTCTAATGTTGGGATTGTGTTTGTTAATTTTGTTTTTAAGAGGCGGGGGAGAGGGCTGAGAGTATTTTTCATGAGGCTCGAATTTTGGTTACTCGATACTGATATCAGGCTGTTGGGATGGGTAGGGTTTGCTTTGTTGACGTAAGAGTTCATGAACTGCTGGAATATCCAATTTACAATACCTTTTTAATTTTTTAATTTTTTCAAAATAACGGCCGGACACAATTTATATAAATAACGGTATCCATCAACTTTAGATAATCTGTCACTTACATCTCGATTAATAAAAATCGTTCAAATAACAAACCTTACATCGGCAAAGAAACACAGAAGCAAACCTTAAACTCCCGCTCACCACACCCAGCCCCATGACAAACGCAGCCACCTCTCAGCTCAATCGAGGCGAAAACCTCCCGCGGATTAGGAGCCGCGTCGTACTTTGAATTACAGACTCTCGCGCATCAAGTAAAAGGGCAAAAGAGCCGCGTGGGCGGAGGCACGAATTTGCGATTCCAGGACTGTCTTACGGCTATATACACATCAGGGAAAGCTCCGCGAGAGAGAGCCAGGCGAGAGAAAATACGAGCTTACGAGGGGTGGAAAACGTGTCGTGGCTTGTGATTTTAATTTTGGCCCGGCGCCCCCCGGAGCCGCTGATTACTAAGCCGCTTGGTGTGAAGCAACTCGAAGGAGCCGCTCGGCGCCTTTGAAGATTAATTCCAGAGGGACGCGCGGAAATTCCTTCCGTTTGGCGCGCTTCGCCGCTGCGCTGATGCTGGAAAGCTGGCTCGTTCAAAATTATACTTTGAATTTTTCACTTTTTACAAAATTTATTTTCCAGCCTCCTTACGAAAATGTAGAACGGATGCTAATATCCCCGCGGAAAGCAGCCGCTTAATTCCGCGAAAATATGCGGCCGCGCAACATACTGGCCCCGCGCGCGCGCACGTATCTAAATACCAAAAAGCCAGATCCGTAGCTTGCGCGGCGGTTAATCGAGAAAATATGCAAAGCAGCGCCGCGGCGCGACTGGCTAATTAGAATGAGGGTTAGTTTGTCGGTGGGGCGCTTATGGTTTTGTCGGGGGGTGGCTGTGCGGTGGATCCGACGCGCGCGCGTCGGGCGCGAAAGAAGCAGCCAAAAAAGGGGGTCGACGCTTGGAACACGGCCAATCATCGGATTAGCATAGCGATGCTCCGCTCCCGGGAGGAGGCGGAGCTGCGTCGTTAACGCGGCCACTTGCGCGCGATGGGGCATTGAATTTTATATTAGAGCGCACCCACCCTTGATAGGGTTGGGTTTAATAGACTGAGCTGGAGTGAATGTGGCTTTAATTATTTAGCGGTTGAGGTTTTTGGGGGGTTGGAGGTAGGTTTGGTGTTTGAGAAAGTTGGGGAAAGTTAGTTTTAGGGTTTCGGGACTTTTGGGAGGGTAATTGGGAATTGTTGGTTGGTTAATGATTTTTTATGTTAGAAGTGGGTTATGTTGAATGGCTTAGGTTTTATTTATTAAAAAAGGAAAAGAATAAGATAAAATAAAATCAGTATTCTAGGAGAATAAAGTGCTCTTGTTCGTGGTCATTACACCGGCGTTACACCGCACCTCTTTTTCTAGCATACTTTCTTACAAAAAAAAAAGAGCACGAGAGGTTCGGATAAATCGATATAAGCCGATGGATTTGGCTTTTCCGGTTGACAGTTCACTAGTGCTTTTCGGCTTATGTTTTTAGTGAAAAATAATAAAACTTTTTAAACTTCTGAACTTAATTATAGCTTTTCACAATTTGTAAATTTACTACTCAGTTTCGTTAATTTTTTTTTAAATGTAAATTATTCCAAAAACGTAAATAAATTTGGTTAATGCAAAATGAATTTACTGTTTACAAATTGAAACAATCAACTATCAATCGTCAATATTCAAATAATTTTGTGTTTTTTCATAGTTTTAATTTTTTTTTAAATATCGAGTGAATCATCATTTGCATCAAAAAAAAAATATTCAAAAAAAAACCAATAAACATGAATTAAAACAAGTCAACTACCTTCACCCTTCCAAAACAATCACTCACTTCGTACACTTTCTCCTTCCAAATCTCGCCACTCATCTCCAGCTTGCGCAACTGCCAAACTAAAAAAAATCGATCAAGCCCACTCGCTTAAAAAAACCACCCTCTCCCTCCTATCTCCCAGAAAGTATCAAACCCTCGCGGCGTCCTCAACTCGCAGCTTGCGCTCACTACACCGACGAAATACTGCTTCTCGCAAGACCTACTTACTCGCTCGGGAATCCCATGGAGTTTCGGTGCGCTATCGATTGGCCGCTTCTGTCCCTCTCTCTCAATACCATCTCTTCCGTCTCTTACCCACACATTCGTCGAGGAAAGAACGAGGTGCGCTCGTTCGCAGGGCGCGCATCGGCGGAAGCGCCAAGCCAGAGAGAGAGCCCCGTGTGTATTGGTGCACTGATCGTATTACACGGAATTAGGGAGCGCTAAGCCTCGCGTACACGTCGCGCCTCGCAACGAGCCGGCGACTTACACGCCGACTTACGCGCGACTCAGCGTCATCGTCCTGTGTAGTGATGATGGTGGGTGAGATGGGCTTGGCCCGAAAATCATTGATTGGTTGGGATGGTTGAAAGTGGTGGCAGGGTTTTTTTTGGATTTAAGGGTTGTGTGGTTTTGGTAGTTTTATTTGGTTGATAAATTAAATGGAATTCAATTATACATTTGTTTTTGATTTTAGTAGCTTCCAGGGTTACTTATTTAAAATTATTACTTTTTTTGGAGCTATTGAAAAAGGTTGTAGTTTTTGTAAAAAGTGGGAAGGCATTTTACAGAGTATACATGTTCTGCTCTCTTCGTCTTCTTCTACGTACTTCTTTCGATGATGCTTCACTCTTTTGTATATACTATAACTCTTGAATGTTGAAGTGTTAAGTGGATCAGACTTATTCTATTATGTAACTTGCACGTCGATTTTTACTTTTTTTATGTTTCGTTTTACATATTTTCAAAAATAATAAAATTATGCGTTAATGTTAATAACTAACATTTTTCATTTATTCGCTTTTTATCTCAAACATCATTAGATATAATTCTGCAAAATAAAAACATTTTTCAATCGCGTTAAGATTCGTTCTTGTAACGTCCCAACAAATGTCAGTGCAGTATACCTATATTAGAATCGCAGTATAAAGCACACCCATCAAACATTCTCCAAAGAAACGTCATCGATCTGCATTCCAACCGCAGTGTCTGAATCTACGCAAACGAACAAAATTATTTCCCGATTGGCCATCGCTGGAAACTCGCTTCTATTGGCTCGTCTCAAGCGGCTCTTCCACGCAATTAGCCAATTAAATTTTGAAAAAACCATCCCCTTTTTCACACTTACAAGTCATCCTCCCAAGCCTAAATCCCCACGCTCTCACCCTTCTCATAAAAAAAAATCACACAACCAGCGGCCGGCAAAACAGCTTCTATAACCGGATGAAAAGGCGCGAAGCGCGATGTCGTGCAGCCTGTAATCTGCGCTCAAATTAGCGCACAGAGCCGCGTCTCTCAATGACCCAATGTCTCCCCCTCTCCCGCTCGTCTTGAGAGGATTCGCGCTGAAAATTGGATTTTGAGTGCGAGCCCGGCAATTGGTAACGCGAAGTATGTCTCTCTGTCTTTCGCGTACCTCTGCATATATCTTGTATGGGTGCTGACGGCCGGAGCTCTGGGCTTCGGCGTGCTCTAGGTACGCCGGATCGACCTACTCGCGTCTCGGCTTTTGCATTGTAGGTGGCTGGCTTGGCTTGAATTGTTTGTGTCGGATATTTTGGGCTTTGAGGGGAATTGGCTGATGGTTTTTGAAATATTTTATGTGAATTAAGCTTTTTGATAAGCGGATTGAGTAATAATAAATTCGGTAGCTTTAATAATTAGAAACAAAAGATAATTTATATACTAATCCAGAAAGACTAAATTTAGAGTACAAATAAAAATCTATAAATTCCATTTTAATTCCAAATCCCAACCAGCCGTAAACCCCGCAAATTGCTAATATTCGATTACACCATCCCACATTCAATCCCCACCCAGCACCAAAAAAAAAAAGAAAAATAAAAGCAGCCCAAACCAAACGCTGCAAATTGTTTCCCAAACTTTCACATCGTAAACAAGCCCGCGTGCAAAACAGCCGCGCGCGCGTAAAACTAAACTCTCCTCACCGCGTCGTAAAAGAACTCAACTTACACACAGCCACCTACGTAAATCGCCAGCGGCTCAATCCAGCCGCCGCACGCACCTGCGCGTGAGCGTACACACATCTATATACACATAAAGGCAGAACGCGAGCCGATCGAGAAGTCAAGGCGTGGGTGGGGATAGCTGCGCAGAGCAGAGTGAAAGGGGGCGTCCATATAGCTTATATGAATCCATATACGCGCGGCGAGTGCCTGCGCGCTCGGGAAAAACGCGCGGGCCGAGGAGTCGCGCTAAGCGAGGAAAAGCGCCGAAGGTGCAATTAAGATAATTCGTTTTAATACCTCGGCTTCTGCTACCGCGATACGCAAGCGCGAGTCTGACTTAATAAAAGCGGCGCGCTGGGTTAGGATAGGAGTCGGGAGATATGGATATGTAGACTTGTTTGCGAGAGCGTTAAAGTGCTGGAGGAGGAGATAGGCGAGAGCGCGTTGAAAGAAGGCATTATGTTGTTTTCTAGTCGGCTGGGCTTTTTATCTATTTGTGTTGAGTGCTGATGGCGTTTTTTTTTTGTATCTGCTGGTATTTTTTATTTTCGAGCTACTGGTTTGCGCTTTTGACTGTTAATGGTTTGAGTTATTTGTGACGACGTTGTGTATATAGTTACTGATTATTAGGGTTTGTATGGAAGTTGAGCGTTTTGAACTACTTGACTATTTGTAATGTCGGTATAAAAGTAAAATACCTTCGTTAAGGTGTTGAATAAATAATTTTTGTATACTATTAAAATTACGAGCCAAATTTAAAAAATAGGAGACTATATAGACTAGTAATTTATTAACATTTTTTACTAGGAATATATAAAGTTAGATTTTACA
>JAPYZB010016363.1:0-11185 GCA_030522745.1 Eupelmus kiefferi | reverse complement strand
AGACATCACGCTAAACTTACTATTCTTTTCTTTATTGACTGAATAGGAATGTTAGCAATACGTGTCTGAAACGTCGACAAGAGGCTATAAATAAAATGGTATGTGACGATTAAAAAAAAAAAAAAATATTACAAATGTTAATATTTGTAAAAATAGACAGTATTAATTGTTCATAATTTGGATGTTTATTTATATATAATCTTATATTTCATCCTAATATATATAGCTATTATAATTTTAATAGAAGTGCTATTTTCAAAGATATATTTCAACAGAATACTATGATAATTTACATTATAATTTTTTTATGAAAGTTTTCACTCAAGTTATATTTTTAAACTTTTTTGAATATTTTATACTTCCTTTTGTAAATATATAACTATTATCGACAAATATTATAGTTATGAAATGATAAAAATGTTTATGATCAGACTGAAATAATACTTCATATTTTGATCTCGAGTGCTTCTAATTTTAAATATTATTTAATAATCATAAATTTTAATAATAGATAAGTGTATATATAAACATTGTAAAAATTTTATCGTGTATCTGATTGTATTATTTTAAACCTGATTAGTTCAGAAATAAAAATAAAAAAAATACTTTAAAATATTTTTTTTCTTTTTTTTCATATATAAGTATCACTTTCTGTCAACGTCAAACATTGTAGAATATTTAAAACGTTATTTATATGTTTTGTCAACTTATAAACTACGTTATAGATATTATAAGTAGGCAGAAAATTTGTGTGAGTATTATGTATATTTTGAATAAAAGTAAATGTTTCTACAAATTGTGTTATCAATATCCCGAATTCTTTATTTAAAAAAAATAATTTTTCTTATTTTAATTTACATTTTTTGAGATTAGATAATTATGTGATTTTCTTTTAAGCATTATAAGTAAGCATTGAAACTTATAGTTAAAAAAGAAAAATAATTTATTTGTAATTGTTATAAATAAAAACTACACAGGTTGTAAAAATGAGTTCTTAATCTCTTTCTGATAGATCAACTGACTATTTAAGTTAAAATTTATATAGTCATGATTTTTTAAACTTTCTCAGAGTAAGCTATTTCACCACAAGAATGAGTTTTAAACCTAAAAATGTATCCAATGTCTCAAATCGTCATTATCGATAAATATAAATATAAATTATTTATAATCCAATTTGTAATTTAAAAAGAATACTTTGCTATAGAACCACTATTCTTGTAGAAATATTTTTTCTTTATTGAAGTTACAAATTAAAGTTTCAATTATTTTATTGAATTTTCGTTTAAATGAAAATATTTCTTTGATACGTTGTCATTACATATTATAAGTTATGACTAAATAAAACAATATACCAGAGAGATATTTGTATGAAACTAGTAGGCGGACTGTGAAATTCCTTTGAGATATAAATTCATTTTATTTAAATACAATTTTTGTGTCAACGCTCTATTCCCAAAACTCGAGTTTGTGTACACTCAAATAAAAAAGCATATGCTATATAAATCAAGTTTGAAAATGTATGTACTAAAAAATATTTGAAAAACAATAAATTTCTTGAATTAATTTAGAATTTCAAGTTTTTGTAATTTTTGTTTCACCTTTTTAATAATTTTTTTATTATATAATGCCTAAATATATAATAACTATTTTCTCTATACTAGCGCAAAAAAAGTGATTTCAACCACCTGTTAATTTTCTACTCTTACTTTACACACGAGTTTCAATTTTCAATTTTATATGAAAGCATAAAAAATTATTTTCAAATAATTTTATGAATATCACTTAATCAGAAGTTTTATTAGAAAGAAAAAATAAAAAAATATGAATGAAAGAAGCATTGAAATATTTTAATAATGATTTATTATTTTACACACTCAGCTGACTTCTATACACAACTATACAACGATGAAAATTAAAGTTCCTTTATTTTCCTTAAAAGTCTTCACTATGAGCCATCCAAGGAGATCATACGTAACGCGCGCAATTCTAAAACGATCATCATCGTCTTCGGTGTGCCATTTAATGGAACTTATTAATGTTATGCCATACTATCGTGGACGTGTCTCGTATACTTCATCGCAAATCGTGCGCTTGCATTATCATATATGTAGAAACTCTTCGATCGCGGACGCAAAGAAAAACAGCATTTTTTTTATTACTTTTTAATATACCTTCGTGTGTGAGTCAGTCTTGGAGAAATCATCGCGCAAATAAATATATATTTATTTTATCATATATAGTAACGTACAACGCTTTATTTGTGTGTATCTCGCATATATAAGTATAATTATATATAATGAAATCGTCAAACGATCACGTCGACGCTGACGCGCGAATTATTGAGTTTAATCAAAGACAGAAAATTTAACTTCTTCATTGATGATGTTTCTTTAAAGTTTTTGTTTTATAAGCGCTATTTTTTTAGATAATTGAAAATTTTAATATAAGACATAAAATAAGATTGTCCAAGTTTTGACAGATTCTGTCTTTTATATTAATAAACAAAGCAAAATTAGTAAATAAACCTTGGTATCAATTTTCTCAGCTCGATGAAAAGCTTTTTTTTTTGACCGCAAAGTGGCTAATATAAATGGCTTAAAGAATGATTCATCGACACTGAGACAAAATTGTTTCTACCATGACAGCAGTGAATCTATCAAAATTAAATATAAGTAATTTTAAATCTATAAATCTATAACTTTTTTCTAGAACTCATTAAAAACTCGTCAAAGTTTTTCCATTTTTTATTCAGAAACATCAAACAATTTGTTGCAATTGAAATTTTCGATAAAAGCCAACTTTCTATCAGCAAGAAACAATTAACTTGAATAAGCAACGATAGAATCTTGGTCACATAAGTCAAGCCGATCGAAGTTTTCACTAATTCTTTCCCCATTTATTTCATCTCTCAAACTTCGATATTTACTCTACCTTCTTCACAATCAGTTGCAAATGCACAATTTACACGTCGTCAGCCTCGTCGCGCTGGAAAAGCCCAAATACATATGTAATAAACTTGCCGCGCACAGTAAAACTTTGTTCGGACCATCGGTTTGTACATGAAAAATCGTATACGCATTGTTAGTACATTGACAGTACAGCCTAAAGCTAATTATTTCAGGACGTACAAGTTTTATACGGATACGCGATTTGCGTCTGCGTATAAACATGTCTGCCTGTGTATAAGTTTTTTTTCTCATTTATCTATTTATTTTTTAACCTTACTTTGTTTTAGCATCTACGGTAAATTCGTATAATTACTATGGAATAATTTGCGATAACGCCGCCTCTTGTTTTTCTTTCTTTCTTGCTTTCGTCTTCTTCGTGTTTTTGCGTATTTATTATATATTTTTTTTTTTCTAAGCGACGCACAATCTCTATACTCTCTGCACTTTCACTACTCGTTATGCGCACTCCTGCCATTGGAATATCTTCATTGCTGTCTTTATTTAGTTTATTTCTTCTTTTAATGTCTTATTATCGTATATCTTGTTCGCATATTATACCCTTGCAATATCTCATGCATGAGAAAACGAGCGCCGCGGGTAGGAGGAGAAAAGAGCGGCGCATCCGAAAATATCACAATATGTCAAGGTGTATTATTAAAGTTTGGATAGCTCTCGATTTTTTGTTGACTGCTGTGCGATACACAGCTTCAACGTTACAACTGGTGAAGAAATACAATTGAAACTAGAAAATTCGTTGATTTTTTGATCATCTTAAGAGAAAATTAATTAACAGAATTTTAACAGAATGAAAACAATACGCTAATTTTTCTAATTAAAATGTCTTATCACTTTGTACATCACATAAAACGTTCGCTCTCTAAATTATCTCACTGCACTGCAAGCATATCTGCAAAAACAGTGCATTCAAAAATTATAAATCAATAAATTTTATAAATGAAATTCTCATTTTACTTCAATTAATATTCACTTTTATAGTCAAGATTTTAATCTTTTTCGCTGATTACTGCAGTGATTGTACACTTTTTCGCGGGGACATAATTTTTACTGTTACAAAAGTTAGTATTTATGAATTTTTTGAAATTTTTTGAATTTTGACCGCTATTTTTGCTAAAACAAGAATTATTTCTTTTATGTAAAAATGTATAGGATTACTTCGATTGTAATAATTGTTGCAAAGGACAATCAGGAAACCATTTTTCTAATTTTCAATTGAATTCTTTTTACTTGCGTAACTCGTTAATATTATACATACACATGTATACCTTAGCTTCGTTATACAACTAGACGTGCACCTTGTATATTATATTTACAAAACGTATGTCGCGGTGACAACAACGGAAACGACCTATAATTACATTATTATATAGCTTATAAGAATTGTGCGTGAAATTATTCACACGTTCTTTTATTATCCATATAGATGTGTACTATTACAAAAACATAATCAATTGCCTCGTGTAGAGTGTACTAACAAGGAGAGGACCCATGGATTTTGCTGAAACTTTTTCAGGGGCTTCTTTGGCCAAAATAAGAAGACCCGTGTCTCAGGGTTTTATTCAAATAACCATAGCTTTGGACCAAATTAATATTTTTTAATTCTGAAAAAAGCATTTTGAAGCTTATTTTTTCTAGTTTTACTTTCTTATGCAAACAGAGTTATTAAAATTTTGCGTACAAGTTATTTCTTTTAAGATATTATTAAATTCATCTATAATTCGAATTTTAAGGCCTATTCAATAAAACCCTGAGACACGGATCTTCTTATTTTGGCCACAGAAGCCCCTGAAAAAGTTTTGGCAAAATCCATGACCCGCAACCCTGGTCCTCTCCTTGTAAGTTTAAAACGTATTTTCATTGATAAAAAGTGAACTAGATAGAAAACGGAATGAAAATTTAAAAAATTGTAAATTTTTACATTACCAAAAATACAACTCTAATTAAAATATATTTACTAAATAAACGTATTCATCAATATTATCAAAAATGATTTTATTTAGTTCAATATTGTTTCTTTTCTCGAAAAATTCCAAAATTACCAAATAGTGACTGGTGGATTTATTGCGTTATTTGTGGTAATGATAAAATTATTACAATTCCATAATATTTCTAGTTTCAAAACGTCTGTAATATATAATATGCAATATGTATAGGATTTAGGTATGTAAAAAACGTGTAGTGTAATTACGAGTGTATATCTGCATATATGTATGATGCGACACGTGATAAAACATTATATGCGCTTATAATTTAAAAAAGTTATAACCTCTTTCACCATCACTCAATGACACTTTACAAGTAAAGATTTAATCAAAAATATGATATCTAATACAATACGCCCAAGCAGTACGTAAGAAAGTACGAAAATCATTTATGACACAAATATGTTCTTTTTGTTTAACGTGACGTCCTGCTAATGTCTTGCTGACAGTGAGTAGCTCTTTTCAATGCCAGAATAAAGAAAAATATTATGCACTCGAACATTAGTTGTCTTAAAATTGCTGCCTATATAAATTCGCCTATTTTTAAAAGTCGGCCTGATATAAGAGTGCAAGTGCGCGCGCAATTTTCCGCGCCCGTTCGATCCGCGCGATCCATTTTAAGCTCCGCAGCCGCAAATCGCAACAAACTCCATTATCTATTCGCTGCTTTCTTGCGTAATTGCAATATCGAAAGTTTAATAGGAAGTTCGATACGTGTAACGTAGCCTCTCACATACCGCTTTGTTTTCAAAAGCAGAAAGGAAAAAAACGTCAATTCTGGCTAATTATTTTTCCGCGAATTTGCGCACGGTTTTCGGGGATCGATTCTTTCTATTTTCACGGTTTAATTGTTGGATGAACTAATTGTTTTGCCGCTCTCTGAATTTCACTATAAATGTATTCTTTTCTTTTAAGCAAAAGAGGTCGCGTGGTAAAGAAAAAAGAGAAAAAAGTCCCGAATAATTTATTGAAAGGATAAAAATAATTTAATTGACCTTTTTGACGGATTTTGTTAGTGTAGCAAAAAGCAAACCAGAAATAAATTTCAAATTTTCATTGCTTTGTTTTTTATAAAAATTTGATATAAAGCTAGAAATAAAATACTATTTTTTCATTTATAAAGCCAGAAATACTATATCATAAACACTTCATAAAATAAATAAAAAAAACTTTTAATAACAAACGAAATTAAATGTTGTATGGGCACGAAGCAAAAAAATCCAAAAAACTACCATTAACTAGACAGAAGTGACGCTTTTGTCTCCGCAATATGAACATCTATCTCATTGCACGGCTCCCGCCATATTCGTATTGTAATCGCGATCCGACCTTGCACCTCAATGCTAGTGCGCGCTAAGCACGGTATACCGAAGTCTTCTTAACTATTATATTTAATATTTACAATGCCACGTATGATATACTAAGGTAACTCGTCGTATACATTTCGTTTCGTCTCCTTTTGGCGAGACGCGATTAAAGTGGCGCTCGAGCGAGCCGCCGATACGATGGCCGTCGAGCGCCCGAAGTTGCCGATTTGCCATTATCATATGTACCAATTATTTATTATTAGGTCGCATTGTTTTGCCTCAACGAAAATATCGAAAAACAATTGATTGATCTATTGCCTCTTGCGTAAACTGTACTAATGATACTCTTTTTTTCTTTCGAGAAGAGGTTTGTATGTTGAGTTTACTCAAAATTGGGGTGTCTCTGGCCAATTTTCACGGAATTTGGGGATACTTTCTTGAATTTTTGATTTAATAAAAATGTAACTTTTACAAAATAACTAAATTCATAAGAACAGGTTAATCGTAAGAAAGTATCCTAAATCATTTCAGAATCTTTTAGATTCTGTATAAACAAAAGGTAAATGTTAATTACATGATTTAGAATATTGTAAAAAAAAGTATATATCTTGTTTTCAAAATACAGTTATACTGTACTAAAAAAATACAATTACCGCCCATCATTTATTAATGAGATAACAAAATTTTAAAAAGATATCTAAAACAATCCTAACGAATCTTATACAGCAATGATAAATCTCTCTCAACCTCTAATATCAACCGGAATCCCCACTCCTCCCGAGACTACCCAATAACCCGAACCCAGAAGAACCCAACAGACACATCCTTCTCGAAGGAAAAACCAACCCTCTACAAAACCGAAAAAAAGACTACTAAACAAGAAACAAAGCAGAACAACCGAACGCTTTCGCTCAACAAAGTCCTCAACCGCACAAATCTTCTCCTCTCCTCTTCAGTAAACCGAGCTATACTCAATGTCGTGACCGTACTGAGGCGGCGGTCCCGGCGGCGGCCCGGTCGGCTGCGGACTGTACTGCTGCTGTTGCTGCTGCTGCTGCTGCTGCTGCTGCGACGAGTCGGAGGCCCGACGCCTGAGCGCAGCGATGCTGTGCGCTCCCCGCCAGTCCGTCGCCTCGCTGTTCTCGGCAGCGCCGCCGCAGGAGTTGCCGGTTGCTCCGGTTGTCCCGGTGCCGCCGTTGCTCGCCGTCGGCGAGTTTTGGCCGCCACAGCTGAGGCTAGTGCCGAGGCCGGTGCCGGTGCCACCGCCGCCAGCGCCACCACCGGCGGCCTGACCGGTGCTGCTGCCTCCTACCGACGAGCCGCCGCTAGGTGGCGAGCCCCGCGAGGCCGACATGTGCACGCCGCCTGCAAGTAGAGGTGCATAAAGCTGGGTTAGTGCTGGTTTTGCTGGTGAGGTGGGGTGGAGTTTCATGAGGAGTGGTTTTTCGGGGATAGGATGGTTTTTTGTTTTCTAAGTTGGTAAGGTGGTGAAAGATATTTTTGGACCCCGCCAAGTTATTTTGGCAGAGAGATGAATGATGTTTCGAACGATTGTATTTTTGAATGATGCAAATTAGTTAAGTGTTTGACTAAGTTATAAAGATTGTAATGTATACAAAACTGAAAAGAATGGATAAGATATATACAAATTTAATTCTCTTTTACTAAAAATGAAATTCAATTCACTGCCTTTTACTGTCAATGGTAATAATAAAGAAGAAAAGAATCTTATTTCAAAGCATTACAAAATCTTAGCATGTTTTAAAGACAAAAAATTATGATGATTTTGTCACTAAAAATCATGATTTTTCAAATGTGTCAAATAAATATGGAAGAACATAAGTCGAGCGCTTTTTTGCAAAATTACCTTTTGCTGTTAAGCTAGATCCATTATATCCATTCCCTTGGCAGAACCCCCATCCTCTTTCCGGTGCTGCAATTTGATACAGAGGTCCGTGTTTTGTAATGTACTGAGGTCACCAATCATCTGAAATTGATTTTACAAGAACGTACTTACTTATCACATTTTTAGTTGGTTCTTTTGCCACAAAATCGCTGTACAAACGACAAAAAATAACATTTTTACAGCAGTTGTACAGTCAGTTAAGTTTCTATAAAAGTTTAAATTTCTAAAAAATTATAAAATAAATAACTTTTTCAAGTAAAATATCTTTTTGTGACAAGTAAGGTAACCATTATTGCAATGAGTAAATGAACGTTCTTGTAAATTTAATTTCAGATTATCAGTCATCTCATTTGAAAGAAAGTAGAAATAATGCCAATTAATGAAATAATAGATCCAATTATCCTCATTTAGCAGTGAATAGAATTTTATAAGTAACAGTTACATCATAAACTTAAAAAATTAAGGACATACTATTTTAACTATTAAAACTAAATGCATAAGAGGAATTCATTATACGAGGAAAGAGGAAAGGTCGTAAAAAGTCTGCATAGCTTTACAAGAAACCTAAATGATTCTAATCATAGTAGATCATTAAATAAATGAAAACTCAAATGGTTATACAATCCAGAAATTTTTATTCTAAATAACGTTTTCACCTTATACAGGGAAAAACTTATATTTTTCTCCTATGTCCTCTTCAGGTTCAAAATAACATGTTTGTAATTTTCATTTATCTAAATAAATTATTATTATTGATGTGATTATTATTTTATTTTTATACCGTAATTACGCAAAGTTTCAAAACTCAGATTCAAAAAGTTTTGCTTTTATTGTTAAAAAATAAAAAATTTTAAACTATTTTTTTTTAATTTAAAAAGGTTTTTAAAATATTTAATCCACCAATTACTTTAATTTCTTTCTAGCTAGACTCTCAATTTCTTTATAATAGAAAAAAAAATTTTAATTTTTGTATGATTCTTAACAGTGTTATAAAACAAAGTTATTGTTTGTTTTAGATTATTTTACAAGCGACTTTTTAAAGCACATATATTAATGTGTACAAAATGAATGCTCCATTGATTATAAAAATGACAGATAAAGTTACTAAATTCTAGGAGTAAAATCATTAAGAAAATATTGAGGGTTACAAGTATAATTATTTCTTAGCAATTCAAAGAAATTTTAGTTGTTGTGTGGCATTTGTTCAATATAGCTGTTTGCTGCATACTTTCTCTACTGCTCTCATTTCAATATTTTCTTCGGAATTTAATATCGTTAAAAAGAAGCGTGTAATGAAATTAATAAAGTGTATATAGCTCTTTTCATCTCGCAAATAAAATCTGCTCAAACTTTTTAAATTGATCTTAATTACTGTTCTTCATTAATTAAATCGCTATGCATTTGCATCATTGACCGATGTTACATGAAATTTTACTTTATAAGCAAAGGCGCGCAAACAAATAAAGCCCACTTAAATATATACTGTTACACATCATTCAATTATTCCTTATACATGTACTACAGCACACTTACAGCTAATTTCCCAATCTTAAACTCATCAAAAGAAACACCGACAATTCTCCCATCCAACTCTAATCTTACCCTCTGACCAACCGCTTTAAAAACCCTCCTCATCGACAGAAAATCTCACCTAATCACTCTTTCACGGCAACAGTTCCTCTAAACCTTCCGCGCTAAACGCTTTTCCTCAGCATTATCTATCTCCGTTCGAGGAAGCCTCCACGGCAAATAAAGTCATAATGCTTTCTAGGAACGCGAGGTGAAATAGCGCACAGGTGCACTCGCGTACGCGCGGTAGTGCACCACTGGGGCTACCGTCCGATCGTAAAGCGTAGCCCTTTTTTTTCTACGCCGGTGGTCTCGTCCGCCTCGTTTTTCCCCTTTTACGACTTTTCCCTTTCGGGGCCTCGAAGTGCTCGCGCTGTTTACGCAAAACGCCGCGTCTATATGTGGTTTGCCGTGATGGTTTTGGGTTCGGTGGGCCTTTTGGGGCTGGGGTTTTTGATAGGGTTTTATGGGGGTGAAGGAATTTTTGGGTTAGATTATGGTTTTGCTCGTTCGAATTTTATTGTTGGATTTTGGAGGTTTTAGGGGGGCACGGTTGTGAGCTGATGTAAGAGGTTGAATATTATGTAGTAAAATATTTTATAATGCTTTGTAAAAACGTTATAAACGATATTAATGAAAAATATTGAAATGTTTCCGAATTTATATCTAATACTGATTTCTTTGCAAGGAATATTCTTTCTTATCAAGGTTTGTAAATGATCGTTTATTGATAAATTGCTTATATTTATACCATATGCTTAATTGTTTTTCAATAATTTTTATTATTTTAATCGTAACTAAAAATTAGTCACTAACTCTATTGTATGATAGAAATATTTTTTTGTAATTAATCAGTTTTTATCGTCAAATTGCAATATCGATATCAAATACGAGAAATTTATTTTTGTGAAATTCATATACCAGTATTAGGATTTTAATTGAGCTTTTTTCTATTTTAGAAGATTTCTAACTTCTGCAATCTAGTTTTTTATTATTTAATTTCAAATTTTTCTTTAATTTAAAATGCATACTAAAATACGTATTGGAATAGACTGCCAAGTATATTTTACTATGAGCAAAACGAAAAGTTGTGAGCGTCAATAAATTATTGCATTTTCAGAAAATTTCCCTAAATTCCACATAATTTTTATTTAAATTCAAGTTATAAAACATCCTATAACTAAAGCATTTAATAAAAATGATGTGTAATGTTTAAAAAAGTTTTAATATAAATATATCTGGGTTTTAAATTATAAATAAGATAATCTAAATTGACTCATTTAAATAAATTTAAAGTATCTTTTTTATCAGCATTTTTATCAAAAATTTTTAATATTTTACTGTTTACATCAAAGCATCTACACGGAGAAAAAGGTTTAGTAAAAATTACAATGTTTTCTACTAACGGTGGGACAGAGTCGCCAGTAAGACAAAAATTACTATGTTCTGTACCAA
>JAPYZB010016314.1:0-10702 GCA_030522745.1 Eupelmus kiefferi | reverse complement strand
CAACAAATTCCCAGATACCCGAGTGTGATGGAAAATATGATTAGCGCATGTGTTAATCATTTAGATATCCAAAGAAACACAGCAGCAAATTCTGTAATATGTTTACACAGTGAATTACTACTTATACTTACACTAACTAAAAGAATATATTCAGCAACAAAATTCTACGTATTGCAAACGAGGAAAAATGTAGATTTTTCAACAATTTAATCTACGTGATTAAGAAAAAGCTTGGCAACAAAACGTGTCAATACTCAGGATGTCAGAAATCATCTTTATTAGACTTTCTCCAAACGCAAATAAAAATATTGGCCTAGCAACAAATTCCCAGATGCTCGAGTGTTAAGAAAAATGCTATTAGTGCATGCGTTAATCATTTAGATATCAAAAGTAACGCAGCAACAAATTCGGTAATACGCTTAAACAGAGAATTACTACTTTTAATGTACGAATATGCTTAGCAATATAATCCGTACAGAAAACCAAGGAAAACATTTTTTTTTATATTTTGAGAATGCAGAAACAATTATGTGGTAGCAAATCCTTGGTAAATTTGGTACGAATTTCAGCTCTATTTTCGTTTTTTCAGAATAAATTTGCCTTCAACCCAGTATCGGTAATTGGGTCATACACTTATATTTCGGGTTTTCGAAATATACCATCTTGCAGCAAAAAAATTAGCAACAAAATATGCCGTTTACCGCGATGATTTATCTCAATTCTGTCAAAAGATTAATCAGCTGTCAGATAAAGTGAGTAATTACGTGCTAAATAACATGATTAATCACATGACAAATATTGTATTCAAGCATGTGCTTTTATCGACCGATTTCGGCACATGATTAATCATGAGATAAAACATGTCAATTATTACTTTGTTCGCGCATGATTAATCATACGATTTACTATGCGATTTGGCATGCTATTGTTCCTTCTGAGATGATCTTCACAATTAACATCGCGTGGATAATCATGTGATAAAACATGTGTTTTATCATGTAGTTTGTATATGATTAATCAGGTGAGTTGGCATGTGATTTGAGCTGGCCTACTGATCTTTGGAATCAACATCACACGATTAATCATGTGATAAAACATGCGGTATATGTCGTTATCCACATATGATTAACCAAATGATTTATTGCATGATTGACATGTGATTAATCTTGGTTGCACTGATTTCCGGAATTGATATCATGTGATTAATCATGTAATAAAGCATATGATTTATCATACTCTTCGTATGTTATTAATCATACGATTAAACATTTGTTTTATTACACGATTTAACGTGCGATTATCTTAATTCCAAAAAATGTACTAAATTTTTTATTTTTAATTACAATTGTTATTTTTATTTTTGTTTTTTTATGGAGCCGTCTTAAAGATTCAGAAGAACTACTTACATTACTAGCAGAATGTATGACCTTCGGGTTACATGAAATAACATGTAAAAAATAGGTTCTATTTTAAATTTGAATAATTCAGTGTAGAAACATCCTCAATAAATTTTCAATAACTAAAATATTAATAATTACAATCACGTACATTCCGAAAAGCGATGATTTTTACTACACTTTTGTTACTCAGCTATAAACAAGCATACCTTAGGTTCTAATTAAATTAGGTTCTTGTTAAAATTCTCAGTTTAAAAAACGGCAAATTGAAATTTAATTTTTTTTTTTTACTTTAAATCTAGTTATTAGACATTTTTAGAGGATTTTTCTAAATTGAATTATTCACATTTCTGTTTTTTACTCTTTCCTTAAAATAAGACTACATTTTCCCATAACTTGAGTTTTCTGATGCGGCAGACCATCCTTTTGGTTAGAATTAAAGGCGTCATGGACTACTCGGACTATTGCTTACAGCTTTTTTTATTGATTTTTTTTTATTTTGTAGTAACTTTCATTTCCATTTTTTTTTAATTAATAATAATAGCGATTTAAATACATTCCATATTTATATATTTATTATAGAACCTTAAATATACTTTGATAATAAAATACTTTAATTAACACATGAATATAAAATCATAGTTTTTTTACTTATTATATAAGTATATAAGTATAAAAATGTTAACACACACACACAGCTATCTATATATTTCTTAATATTAAAATATTCGTTTCAGTTAACATATACGTGGATAAAAATTGTATACGTTACTAATGTGCAAACGACTAAAAGTAACTAAATAATTGCAAATATCTGCAAAAAACTACTAATAACTGTTAGTAACTGTAATTACTTGTACCTTTGTTTCAACATTTTTTATCTAAGAAAAGTGCAAATATGTATAAATTAATAATAATTGGTAATGACGTCTCAAGTCAAACTTTTTATTTGAGTTAATTATTAGCAGGTACAAGTAACAGTCACTAACAATATTAGCAGTTTTTCAAAGATATTTGCAATTATTTAATTTTTCAGTCGTTTGCACATTAGTTACGTAAACAATTTTTATCCCTCTATATATGAACTATAACGGAAATGTTTATATTGAGAAATATTAGTAATACACTTGCAGTTTTAACAGTGATTAGTGAATATAAGCAATCGTTTTTTCTACTAGAATATGGACTATTCCGTATCAGAATGATCTAATAGTGGCGTTCGAAGATCTCTAATTTTTTGGGATAGAACGTGGGTAGCATCCATTAGTTCAGTCGTCCTCTGAACAGGAGTCAATTCCCTGCGATTATCCAAAAATTCACTATAAAGACCTACAAAAATATAAAAATTAAAATAAAGCATAAGATGACTCTTTATTGACTATTATCTTAATAAATTCCTTACTTATTAATAGTCTTAGTATATGTTTTTCGATTTCTTTTACTGGAGATCTATTTTTTATTCTATTTTTTACTTTACTTAAATCCATGGCATGATTAGCCAAATAATAAGGATCCCATAATAATTCTCCCAACTCTCTCAAAAATATTTTAGGCTTTAATACTTGAATTATTTGCCATTTCTTAGGCTTTACAGTTATTCCTTCTCCCAAGTATATCCAAAATATTTTTAAATTTCATTTAGAATTTTATTCAGAATATTATTGTAATTAAAAAAATTAAGAAAAACTGACCTCGCCATTTTCCACAGTGTATCTCCTTTTTCAATCTTCATGACCAGGGCCATCTTTTTCATAGTATTCGATTGATTCCATTATCAATTGTTGCTTGTTATTTCTCTTCCGTTTGGTAGCTATATGTAAAATAATTTCATGTAAATATATATTTATCTTTACATTAAATATCAAAAATATTATGAATTATTAAAATACCTCTTCGACGAACAACTTGTCTCTCATTATCTCGTTGATCTGCAAAAAGTTGACAAAGAATATTAAAATACTTATAGAGAGCAGATTGTGTAAGAATTAAGCTCGCATTGAAATATTTTTTATAAATTATAAATACAAAGCTTCATAATTGTAAACCGAAGTAGAATGATAAAAAACGTAAAAATCTTTATAATTATGATTACAAAGTTGATAGATCACAAGATATTTACCTTCAAGTGGAATTTCATTATCGTCTACAGGAGGTACATTCTCGACTATCATTGCAGATATTTCTCCATTATTAATTGCAGGCATATTCAAAGGTGGGAATCTGTTACTATCTAAGTCAATAAATATATAATTTTTTATTTTACTTTTTTCTTATTAAGCTATACTATTTTTCAAAAGTATTTTATTAAAATATAAAAAGTTTAATCTTTCAAGAAAACATTTCAAATTAAATATAAACGTAATGATTATAAACCGTTGTAGAATTGTAAGATAACCTAATAAACTTTACATCTGCGGTTCAAGATTAGCTAAACTATATATACCATTTTTACCTGTACGTATAACTTGCGGAGAGCCACTACCGCCTGCAGCAGGTGTATCTTCATTTAATATTCCATCTACTGTTTCATCAATCAGAGATTCCACTGAAGAGCTGTTGTTTTTTGATCCTGAAACTGATATAACGAATTTCATTAAATTTTTTTCATCGATTTTTTATTCTATTTTTGAAAATGTTATGTTTCGATTTGAAAAAAAATTTATCATTTCATAAAGTATTTCCAATAAGATGTCATCTTCTCTATATTCATAGCCTATGTAAGAAATTTAATTTATTCAATGTAATTCAAATTTGTTTAGCGATTGAAGTTTCACATAAGAATATGAATATATATACATGAATACAAAGCGCCATATGTGTAAACCGAAGCAAAATGATAAGAAAACCTAATAAACTTTACATCTGTGGTTCAAGATTAGCTAAACTATATATACCATTTTTACCTGTACGTATAACTTGCGGAGAGCCACTACCGCCTGCAGCAACTGTATCTTCATTTAATGTTCCATCTACTGTTTTATCAATCACAGATTCCGCTGAGGAGCTGTTGTTTTTTGATCCTGTAACTGATATAACAAATTTCATTAAACTTTTTTGATTGATTTTTTATTCTATTTTTGAAAATGTTATGTTTCTATTTGAAAAAAAATTTATCATTTCATAAAGTATTTCAAATAAGATATGTCATCTTCTCTATATGCATAGCCTATGTAAGAAATTTAATTTATTCAATCTAATTCTTACTATTGTCACATATGTAAACCGACGCAAAATGATAAGTAAATATAATAAGCTTTACATCTACGGTTCAAGATTAGCTAAACTATACCATTCTTACCTGTAGGTATAGCTTGCGGAATGTCACTAACGCCTGCAGCAGGTGATTTTTTGATTGATGTTCCAAACACTTTTTTAGTAATCGCAGCTTTCAATGAAGAATTCTTGGCATCTGTGCATAAAAGTAATATAATAAGTATTATTTTTTTTTAATTTAGCTTACCTATGAATTTTATTCAAACAGTATTTATTTTATTAACTTTATTTTTATTTCATTATAATTTTCTTAAACTTTACTAAAACTTTACTCTTCATAAGTTCAAATTTAAATGTTACACAATTGTCTCACAGAAATTTTTAAATTCAATTTTTGTACAAAATAAAAACATTACAAGCATAAGAAAAATTAGTTGAAATAATTTTGAAGGATAATTTAAGGACTTTTAAGAATCAGTAGACATTATACCTATAATCCAAATGTAATATTATTATACTAATCGCAATGGTTATTTTATAAACAAATTAAAAGATTTCATCTTCTACCTGTGCTTTGCTTCTTTCGAGGTTTTCTTGTGGGATTCATATTAAATGATTGATTCTTGGAAAAATCATTTTTATCATGAAGTAATTGTTCCGATTTCTGTGATTGTACATTTTCCATATTTTCTTCAACATCGTCAACAAATTTTTCTACGTGTAGACCCATTTTTTCGTTTAAAACAGACATACTTCTCTCCTTTAATACATTTTGTTTCATTTTCTTGCGTGCCTTAAAGTCCTATAACATTTTTATATAGTTTATTAGTATAGGTTCCCATTATATCCAGACATTGATGTATTTGAAATTGAATAAAATATAATAATATTGTACACACTTTTTGTGACAACTCTGATTCTTATAATTGTTTCCAAAGAATTCAGCTTATTCGAAAAAAATTAGTAGAACTGAAAAATTTGTCATTTTAAAAAAAAAATTATTTATCTTTTATTATATGTAAATTACAAATATACTATAACATTTTTATAATTCAAAATTAATTCATATCTAATTTTTTATTTTTTATTAAAATAGCCAACTACCGTATAGCTCATACGGTTTCACACAATTTCAGGATTCCCCATAAAATCTCAGTGTACCTTTCAATAATATAGTAACCGATATAAACTTATGATTGTCAGGGGGATTATATCAATAAATTACAATTTATGAATTAATTAGAATAAGTAATAAGAAAAAGTAATACATTCCAAATCAATTCTTTTGTAAATAAGTAGAAAAAATTAAAAACATAAAACAAACTAATTTAACTTTTTCTGAAAGTGATTCAATAAAAATAAAGAAATGTAAAAAGCAACAGTAAAAGGTTGCTGGTCGATGAAACATATTTATATATTTATAGACTACCATGTTACTTATTTTAATTTAATTATCGCATGTATATTATTCTTTTGATAGGTATTAAATCTAATTAGCATTTTTTTTAAATTTAGTTTAAATGAGAATCAACATAAATTTATAATTCAGTTAATTATAAAAGTATTTATCAAAGTATATATGGTATTTTGTTTTCTATATCAAAAAGAACACGTCTACGTCTGTTGAAACAAATGAAGAAATTTATTTTAAAATCTGTGACCGTTGTAAAAATTTGTTTTATATTATGTGGAGCATATAAGAGCATATCAATTATAAATAAAACCAATTTGGAGGTTAAAACTATTCAACGTATGTATGTAAATATTGTTTAGGCAATTAATACCTAAAAATGAGAAGATTTATAAAAAGAAAATATCAAGAAATTAGAACTAAAACTTTGTAAATAAATTTCAATTTCTTCGTGACAACTGGAACTTTGAAAAAGTCTTTTGCAGATACAATAAGAGAAAAAAGCATATATATTAAATTAGAACATCTTGATTATCATGAGCTATAAAAGAAGTTTTATACTAAAGTACTACAGTTGTACTACATTTTCTTCTAATATTTTTTAGGACTTGGATTAAAAATAAATATTATTTTCAGAGTGTCACAGTGAAAAATGTTAAAAGCACTGGTTTTTCTATATTTTGTAAGATAGCATATTTAATATAAGTAATTATATATACTAATTATCATATATTTTATGAACTTTGGTGTAAAATTAATAAAAAAACCATAGATTCAAGAGTTGATGCTTCATAATAAAAGATACAAATATCTATAAGTAAAAGTAGGAAAAAATCCAAGATAAAAATATAGACCTTTAAAACTTATTTAAATTGGTCTTCCTCCGACTCTGAATCTGAACCAGAAGTGTCCAATGCTGATGAATTGGGAATGTCGCTTTCATTAAGTTTGGAAAATTTTGCTCTTACATTATTTTGTAGTTCTTCTAAGTGAGATATGCCACCTGATCAAAAAAAAAAAAAATGATTAAATAATGAATATTAAAGGAATAATAGATTGATACATGCACAATTGAAGAACATAGAAGAAGAAATAAAGCACATGTTGAGAGAAAAAGATATAAGGTTAACATAAATGAAGCATAGACGATAAGTTGCTTGAGAATTGTAACGAGGAGACAGAAGACGTTAGAAAGCTAAGAGACTGAAAAGTATTAGCTGTCTATAGTAATAGTCGATAAATCTAAATAATACAAACAGCTCAATATGTTAATATACCATAGTAATAAATGTAAAGATTACATTTTTATACACACAAATAACACATAAAAATACCAAAATAAAAATATCTCTTCACTGCACAAAATAAAATTAAAAAGTTTATAATGCAGGAAAATGAATAAACAAATTAGTTTTTAAAAAAATTACTACTGAATATACAAATTGCTTTGTTATAATACTCACACGCTAAATCAGCTATTTGAATCCTTAAAACTACACCATCAGGATTGTCATCATCACAATAATCAGCTCTATACACTTTACTTTTAATAAAATCAAACTACTTGATTATTTTTATCATCTATGTATTTAACTCTAGCATGAGTTACAGTATTATTTGGCTCCATGCTGCAAAAATGTTTTTTACTGATTACAAAACAAACTCATTTATGATCTTACACAAAGAAGCTCGACTTTATTAGGATTTGACGTTCACATAAATATATATATGTATATAAAGCCTATAAAATGCTGGTCAAGTTGTACTATCTTAGATATGATTTGGACGTCAAATTCTAATATATATATATATATATATAGTCAACAGAAAATTTTTAAAGATTATTCAAGATGTATACATGCAGATCGTAATTAAAAAATTGTATGCTACATTGTTAAAAATAAAACTAATGATAGTAGATCAAATTTTAACACGAATTTTATTTATTGTAAAAATAAATGAAATTGTATTTGAAATAAACAAAATTTACGATAGTTCATGTGGACAAATTCACGCTGTTTATAAATATCGGATTACATTATAAAACAAATAGCCTTAAGTACTTTTCTGTTAGTTAACGAAGTACAAAATTATACTTACCTATAAATTGAAGATTACACGTGCGAAATTGCAAAATGAAGATCGGGTAAATTCGAGAACTTTGACGAAGACTCGTAACAGTCAACGATGCTGGAGCAGAAAATGGCGCCGTAACGTATTTTTTTAAATAACAGATAGTCCACGTACTATTATATCCGTGTCGTCCTACTCTACTTTGTATTAAACAGTAAACTGTTTCGTTAATTGTAATGAAGAACCGAAAATGAAATAACCATAACGCACGAGGCAGAGTAGCGACTATTATTCTACACCATCACCCGATGGAAGAGTATAACGACACAACTAAACTGACTACTCGCATCTTCTCTACCCCCACTCTTTTAGAGAGTAACCGGCACTTTATCCTGTGCTTTCGCTCTCGTAGTCTATACGATGATGACCGCGTAGAATTGGAAAAACCACAGTTGCCAGTTCGAAATCGCATTCGGAAATCGGCAACGCTGTCAAAAACATATCATACAGTAGTTTATATACTACCTGATTCGTTGCAACCTTAAGTAATTTCGTAATAAAAGGTAGAAGAGATTTGTGTTTGGCGAAGTTGTTTTAACGCGATAATAGAAAATATATTTCTTCAGTTTTATATCATTTTTTTTATAATGGGCGACAGAAGAAAGAAATATTTGCGTGATGAAGATGCCCCCTTAACACCTTATATAATTAAGAAATTAAAAAAAGCTGAGAAGGAGGAGCAGGAACTTTTAAGCCTTTTTTCATTTATCGTACATTTTGAATATAAGAAAACGTTCCATATTATAGATATAATGATATAATGATTTCAAATAAAAAGCTAAGAGTTCATTTTATTTATAACCTTATTAATTAATGTATAAAACTACTCATATACTTTTGTAAAGATATTAATATTCTATCTATTTGAATACTACTTATTTTATTTCTTGAGATATCAACAGTTATTTCTGTAATCAAGAGTTACAGATTTATTTTGCCTTTTAAAAATCTTTGTCTTATATACTTAATGTTTTTCAGATTACAGCGAAACATTACAAGAGTATAAGAGAATAAATGAAATTGAAGAATCATGTGCTGTAGAGTTTTGTTGAAATAGAATATATTTTCAAATACTAATAATTAACTTTTCAAACACTAGTAATGGAGTATAATTTATATTTTATTTTCATATTAATGAAGTCATGCACTTTAAAGCATAAAAATGAGTTTTATATATATGTAGAAGTAAAATCTAAATATAATATTTTAATTTGATGTGTCATGAACTGATGTTGTATGAAATTCTAGCAGAGAGATTCGAATACAATAAATCACTTGTCCTCGAGCTTGGAATTTGATAAAAGTATTCACTGTAAAATCCAAAAACAAAAAATGTAAAAACAATATCTCAATTCGTGTCAATGATATTGCATGACATTTTAGCTAGGTGACACAAATAGAATTAATATTTTTTCTTCTAGCATGGTGAAAATATCATTGTGAAATCCAAAAATAATATCTTGTTAGATTAAGAGAAAGCTTCATAATATTATAATTTTCCAATAGTGATATGACAATAGTAACTGAAAAAAAAGTCATTGTAAAATCCAAAAATAATATATTACACCTCACTTTATCCAATTCTTCTTGATAAATAGCTTGGGAAGTCATTTTAAGAGAGATTTTGACAGTGAGCCTTGGTCGTCTCGCTGTTTTTTTCAATAAATCTCTAAAAACTTTCAGCTTCTCATTACTAAATACTTTTATTTCTTGGGATATGTCAAGTTTTTAGCTTGCGCTTACATCTATACACATCACTTTATCCAATTCTTCTTGATAAGTAGCTTGGGAAGTGACTTTAAGAAAGATTTTGACACTGACCCTTAGTCGTCTCACTGTTTTTTCAATAAATCACTAAAAACCGTCAGCTTTTCATTACTAAATACTTTTATTTCTTGCACATCACTTTATCCAATTCTTCTTGATAAGTAGCTTGAAAAATTGCTTTGAGAGGGATTTTTACGTTGACCGTCAATCATTTCACTGTTTTTTTTTAATAAATCACTAAAAGCTTTCAGTTGTTCATACATAATGAAAATTTTTGTTTGTATATATGTATCACATATTATATTATTCATTTCACTTTCACATAATTTTTTAACTAAACTTGAATATAGGTAAATTGAAAATAATTTGATCGCTGAACATACAAAACATATTAAGTTCTTGAAAAATTGAAAAATCACTTAAAAGTCTTCAATATCTTGAAAATAAAAATTTTTCTTCTTAACTAGATCACCTTTGTAGTTTTGTTTATCTTCTGTTTAACATTCTTTATCTACATTTTCCTGAAGTAAAGATTATTAAAAAAGATTTACTTGCTAATTAAAGTCACTTCCTGATTTATTAAAAAAAAAACAGAAATCGTGTTTTGGTCTTCTTAACTTGATTAATCCGTCTAAAATGTCCAATCCAATGTTGTGATTATAATATGTTTTCAGGTTACTATAGTGCGTGTCAAAACTATAAAACCACCGTGAAATTTTCGATTTAAATGCGTGTATTTTCAATCATCTTTAAAATCACATAACTTTGAAAGGAAATGTCG
>JAPYZB010016245.1:0-11700 GCA_030522745.1 Eupelmus kiefferi | reverse complement strand
AACTACATTATCGTGTCCACTTATAGCAGTAAACGTTTATACAGAATAACTAAAAAATAGTAATACACCAAAAAATCAGCAAATTATTTTAAAAACCAAATCAAGCTATCACTCCACAATAACAACATTATATTCAGTGCACGCCGCTCTATAAAGGCACCAAGCGTCATCGATGAAACTTGATAAAGATCCAAGCGAAAATAAGGGACTTTATCCTCTGGCTACACGCTGCCTTCCACTTTCTGCGTCCCCTTAAGATCTTTTGCCGAGGAATGCTCGTGATGTGTCAACTCGCGCCTATCGGCTCTCGTTCGATCATCCGGTAGACTGGGCACAGGCGGCGGGAAAATGTAGATGAGTTTTTAAAAGTTTGCTGCTGGAGGATCGTGGCTTTGGCTGAGGCTGTTAAAAAGGCTTTTAATGTTTTGAGTATCGATGAGAAATTTTAGTTTTCAATGCGGTTGCGGGTTTATTCGTTTTTTATGCATTAATTATAAAAACGAAAATGTGTATTCTACTGAGATTATTTTTATTTAATTACGTAAATGTGTTTTTGATTATTGTAAACTGTGTTCTTTCTTAAAAAGATCAATTTTGTAATAAATAGAAAGAATACTTTAAAATCTTACAGCAAGATATAAAATTATATTACTGTACAGCTATGGACCTGACTAACTACTAACGCAAATGCATGAAGCAATTTCAAACAGAATTCCTTCCTTCCATTAAAATAATCCATCCACCTCCCATTGCCACCAACACCCCATAAACAACTCTCCCAAAAAACCATCTCCAAAACCTCAAAAACAAAGGCCTCAAGAACCACCGCTCTCCCATCAGCCCTTCCCAAAAATCAACCAACAAACCTCAAAAACAAGAGCCCAAAAAACCAAAAAGTCCCCCCCACCATCATTTAAATCCCCCCCTCACACCGTCAAAAGACTCTCACAGAGGAATTCCCTGACTCTCCTCTCCCTCGAAGATCGATCGCTCACCATACAGACTCTCAGCTCTCTTTCTCGCTCGATCGCGCCTTCACACCCGTGCGAGCATATATACGCATAAGTGGCGCGCGAACTTGCGGGCGGCTCCTCTGTTCTCCTCGCTCGCTCGCGGCCCTCGACACAAGCTGCGCGGGAATTGAATAAAACATGAGATTCACACCGAGCCCTGTATATCCTCGGCGACGTAGTGTCCTTTTTTTTACCTCCGGTCTTATCGAGAGCGCGGGATTCCGAAGCCGCGCTGAGCTTAATAGAGTGACGAGCAGCCCGAGAGAGCGGCGATTATATCCGTATATATATATCGACGGATGTGCCATGCGGGCTGAGGGAAGCAGGTTTGCTTTTAGTCTTTGCGTATATAGCTTGGTCACTTTGCTCTCATTGTTAAAGTGTATGCGCTATACACTGTCGTCTAACAGGTTGCCTTTTTCTCTCCTATTATCAATCCAAAAAGTCTTTTCAAGCCAAAACATAGCGTCTCCAAACAGTCCGCTTTTCGAGCTCGCATGCTTTCTCTGTCTTTGACTGCAGAGGCGCGGAAAGTGAGCGAGCTCGCGCGCGTCAAAAGGGCGGTGAGCAAGTGGCGGCAATTTGAGCTTTTGCGGCGAGCCGCCGGGTATATGTAACAAGTGCCGGGGCTTTTCACGCGCGGCGGAAACGCCAATTTTTCCGCAGACACCTTCGCGCCGGAGCCAATTCAGCGCGGATGTCGAGTTCCAAGGGTCGTCACTCTTTGTTTCGTCTTTTGCGAAGGTATAGAAGCCAGAGGCGGCGGCTTGTTTGTCAAAGGGAAGTGAGAAAAATGGGAGAGTAGTGGGGCAATTTGATGAGAGAGCGGATGCTTCTGGGACGCTTTGAAGTTTGAAGTTGGCTCTGGGTGTGGGTGGGTGGGAAAACTGAGCAAGTCCATTTTTGAGAAAGTGAGATTTTAATGTTTAGATTGAAGGCGCGGTTGAGACAGGAGTAAGCAAGTTGAAATTTATGTCTTGATTCGTTCATTTGTAAGCGCTAAATATGAATATATTTATGGTTATATCTTTGAAATCTACTATTTTTCTTGCTATAAAGTAGTAAACCATACGAGTTATAAGCAAAGCGGGAACTAGATTAGGAGTGAACTTATCCTCTTCGCCTCCTTTCACTACTCATGTGATACGACGGAAATGTGTATTTTAGCATAAACGAAATCAATAAATATTATTTATTTATCAAAGCTTTCTCTTCTATTACTTAATTGTAGTATATTTGATATATTGTATCTGTCGCTTTCCGACATAACTAAGTCCATTTCTCCAGGTTTTATGAAATTAACGATTTTTTTTTATTAAAGTAAAATATGCTTTCACAAATTATATCAATTTTAAGAATTTAAGAACTTATATACTAACTTAAAAATAAAACTAAACTATAACTAAAATACAATCATTGTGTATTGTTTAACAATAATAAACTTTGAATACAATAATAATTCCTAATAATAATTATTACTTTTGAATATATTTTTGTTTATTTTTTACATATATATATAATTGAAAATGAAAACCGTAAACAAGAATAAGTTGACTTCTAACAATTCGTACTTTTTACATTTAGAGAAATTAATACATCTGAAAGTTCTGGCCTTTGATGATTAGATGCGCATATTTAGTATCTAAATTAATTAGTCTAGTGTTGAAAAACGGACGTACATAATTACCAAGAAAAGCCACGAATATATAACTATTCATAGCTTAAAAAAACCATTTTTCAAAACGCATCACACTTGCAACTATAAAACGCTATCAATTCCCCCACTGCACAAACAACAAAAATCATAATTCAAACATACAAACCAGTAATCAAGCCTACAATTAATTCACTACCTCGTATCACCTTGCCGCAGAGAAACATCAGCCAGCCAGCGTCGGTTATTCAACGCGATCGCATTTTAGCTGCGGGTCAACAGCTGCAGCGCGCTTGCCTGCCTGGCTCCGCGCGGAGCGTCAAGCGGGCAAAAATCATCATCGGCCCATCGACGCGCCGCCGGCGCTACCTGCACGCTATATGCACATGCCGAATGTTTAACTATGCGGATGATGGATTGGTATATATCTCGTTCTGTCTGCGATCGTTGATATTCCGATGCTGCATACGGGTTAATTGGTGCGAATTAGATAGGAGCGCAATGTATATTTGTGCTTGTTATTTTAAAAGTGTATTCTTGCCTGTAGTTATATGTATTTCTAAGCGTGCGATGTGACTTTTGCCGTCCTTCAAAGCAAATATCAAATTTCGATGGACTACTTTTTGCGCGAAGCTCAGTCTCATTGGCGAAGCCCGTAAATACTTCATATATGTATATCGCAGAAAGGAGCATTAACTAGATTAACCTCAAAGAGCATTACGCACAATTAAGAGCAAGCCTTCTCCGCTCATTTACTTAAGCGCGAAGCACAGCTCACCAGTGCCATTTTATTATTCAAGCTTTTTCGAAACATCCAGCACAACACACTTGGAGAACAGCCGAGCAAAACTTAATTATTTTTTACAGCGCGAACAGAACTGCCTATAAAACGTCTCCGCCGTCCAAAAGCGTATAACCCAAGCCCTCGAGAGAAAAAAAGGAAAAGCCGGTATCATAAATAACAATAAGTGCGTCTAAAACGAATTCAAACGAGCTGGCGCGCGAAAAATCGAATTTAACGTGACGTCCTCGGCTCCGGCTATGCGCCCGCCACCCTCGAGGCTCTTTATAGTCCCGCGCGCTTCCGAAAAAGCCGAGAGCGTAGAACGAGTTAATGGACCGTTCCCGGGAGGAGGCGAGACTACAGCATCATCGTAAAGAAATAAAAAGGCCCAGCCGATAAACTGTCTCTCCGGTCGGAGTATCCGATTTTTCGGAGGAGCCAATTAACACTATATATGCTAGCTCGTCGAGCTGGAGGGCCTGGTTTTTAATCGTTAAGTCGGATCGGAAAAATTGAATATCCAGAATTTTCCCATGGTTTAGAGGTTTAAATATTTTAGGAGAAGATGTAAGCTGGCGCCGTGCGCGCGAGCGGCTGCATTGATCCGAGGTGTGCGGTGAAAGATGTGAATGATGTATTTACTCCGCTGCGTGCGTTTATTGGGTATGGGGATTTTTATGGAGAGAAAGAGTCGGAGGTATTTATGGTATTTTTGGGGCGAGATTTTATTGTTTATGACTTAATACCAGTTTTTGAGTGATTGTGCTTTGGGTCGGGTTGAGGTTCGAGTGTTTGTCTAGGGTTTTTTGGAATGATGTTTACGTGCTTAATATTCATTTATTCATTGAAAAATAGTATGAATACTTCTGTAAATTTGATAAATAAGTATAGTATACGTAATTATCAACGCACAGATTGAAAAATTTAAGATAAAATAATGTTTTTGACACTGACCGAAAATTAAATGATGCAAAGAGAAACTTTGTAGAAAATTAAATGATGCAAAGAGAAACTTTGTAACAATAGATTTTTATGTCGTATATATAATTATTAAAAAATTAAAAGAATGCTTCTCTGAGAATAATTTTAAGGCCCACATGAAAAAGGTTTGTCCAGTTTGTATGCAGACAGCTCTAGAAAAAGTGTTTCGAATATCTTTGTTTTGGCTTCCAAACGGTTATATCAACACTTTTGTATTCTAACTATCATACCACCTTCAAAAAAACGTACATCAAAAAAAGTAGTAGCACTGATCCTTCCATCATAAAATCAAAAACTTCGCAGATAATCGCTTAGTTGTTCACTAACAAAACAGAGCCACGTACAAAATTTTTAATGCGAACACGCGCACGCATTTATCCAAAAGACAAAAAGCTGGACAGCCGTCCACGTGCGATCTGGCGTTAGGATAAGCCAAGCCGGGGCGTAAGAAGCTAGCTCCTTTTTTTTATGAATGCAGCGCGACGACACCTAGCTAGTCCACTTTTCTCGCGCGATGAGATGTGCCAAGAAACGCGCTTAGAATTTTAAATGAGCTCCGGAGAAGCGCAGCTTTACTTTTATATTTATACGCTCGCGACGCGCGGTCGTACGTTTACCTCGTTTCTGGTTTGATAAGCTGTGTAATGAGATGCGTTTTTATACCGTTGGAAGAAAGAATGCTGAAGTTTATTTGGCTGAAGCTTCAGCTGTAAATTACATTTTGGTTTGGTTCTGTTAATTAAGAATCATGAAATTTTAATTCATTTATTGAAATTTCAAATTTAGCTTAATAATATACATATATCACTTAAAATAAAATCAAGAAACACTTTACCGGTGCCTTTCAGACAGCCTCGAAACATATAACCTTCCTTTAAAAACCATCTATCCAACCACTTACTTCAGCACCCATCAACATCACCACGCAATCTCAGACTCCAAAAGCCCCTTCCCACATTCTCGTCAAAAAAACCTCGCTATCCCAGGCCCACCCTCTGCAAACGCAACAAAACAGCTGCAACAATATAACGCGCGAAATCGTCTCTCCCACAGCTCCAAGCGCACGACACCTCCGCATCATTGTGCTTAAGCTCGCGTGTCGCTTCTACATAATCGACGTTTAATTCCAATGCCCACCCCCGCGCTAGCTCAACAATGGCTTTCCACGAATCGCCGCGCGAAAAACGCGCGCGCCACTATTTTTCCGTAATTCGCGCCGGGATCCCACGATTTTACGAGCTGCCCGCGCTCGCAAGTCTGTGGGAATGCACAGCTTGGCGCATTATGTAGAGCTGGATATATATGCGCGCGGGCGCGAATGGAAGAAGTATGAAGCGCGTTTGTCATTATGATTCTCGGGCCGTGCGAAGGAGTAACTGTCCCCGGGGCCCTTAAATGTAACGCGCATGCGCACGCTTTTATGGCTCGCGTGCAGGCGCGAGCTGCGACACCTTCTTTAGGTTTTATTGTTTTTTTTTTTACGTGGGTTAGTATATGGGCGAGGTCGGGGATCGTGATTGTATGGTTAATGTGTTGCGTGTGATGGATACGAGTGATGGTGAGATTTCGGGTGGTTGGAGTAAAAGATGTAATTTCTGGGTAGGCTGTGGTATTGTTACGTGGATGCCTGTCGAGTGTTATACTTTAGAGTCTTGGTGTTCTTTTGATACTTTGATTGCGTAGTTTGGAATAATTGGTAATTAAAAATATCCAAGATTTATAATTTGATGAGTCATTGGTTTAAGAAATTTTAAAAGCTTCAGACTTTTCTATTTACTTTTAAGAAAAAAATCCTTACCATTTTCCAGAAAAATTAAAAGAACAGCTTACCCAAAAAATAATAGCGCTGACAAATAATTTTTATGACATTTTGATTCACCTGCGACTTTATTAAAATTTAATAATCAACATTACACCTGTAAAAAATACGACTACAATTAGCCTCGCGCCGCGAACAAAAGGAACCTCCCGTTTTTTGCATCATAAAAAATCGAAAATTATATTCCCCGCACTGTTCCCCATCCCGTTAAAAAAAAGACCTAAGAAAAATCCCAAAAATAGGAGCAGTAAGTCTCCCCCTCTCTTTCTCTCAGGGAAGGAAATTTGCGAGAATTTTTTCTGCGGATTCATTAAAAGCGAGAGACTGTGAATGGCGCTGGCGCGGCGCACACTCGCCTCGTAAAAGTAATCTGTAATTGGCTCGTAAAACAATAAAGTCTATTAAGGCCTTTGACGAACGAAGGGGGTAGGTAGGTAGGTAGGCAGGCGCTCGCCATCGCCGTGGGCCTATTCTCCTTTTTTTCTCGTTCTCTCTCTCCCTTTTTCTCTCCTGGAGTTCCTTTCTCTATCGTCCATTATCTCGATCATTATTACTCACATTATATATATCTTCGGTGTATTCTCGGACTCCATGATTATAATTGTAATGCTAAAATTGTTCACCCGCCGCAGCGGGAAAGAATAAATTCCACGCGGAAGAGAATAAATCGCGAGCTCACACTTTTTTCAAAGGATACGCGACTTAATACGATCATTTTTAATGAGCGCAAAAAGTGTGAATTCATAAGGAGTATATAAAGTTCTCGCGTCTGGATTCGTGGGAGAAACGTCCGAAATAGGCATTTAACGCGGACGCTGGAAGTTTTCCTGCTCCGCAATTGAATGGGTAGTTTCAGAGCATAACCAGGTCAGACAATGCCTTCGCACTATTTTTCACGGTTCGCCGTGACAGCGCCTCTTCGTTTAATTAGCCTTATAATAAATCTGAATTGCTTCCTGCGCGCGTGTTTTGCAGCTCGGCAAAAAAGGCGCGGAATTAAAATCATCCACGAAAGGCAGTTTTTAAATCCTGAGCTCCGAGGAGCACACACATAAATCTGCTTTTTACGCGAGAGCGCACGTCTCTATTTTATCTGCGGCGTTCTCGGAAGCGAAATTAAGGTAGTCCCCTCGCGCTCGCGCGATAATAGCTAATAATCCTGCAATCACGCGATACCGACACGCCTGCGCCGCCGCGCCGGTGGCGACCTCCGTGGAGGATGAAAAAAGGAAAAGCTGGAGACTGCGGGTTGAGTTATATGCGATGCGACGGCGCGGGAGTTACCCGAAATTTGTCAGCTTTTTTGCGCGTTAAGAAGTGTAGGAAAGAGAGAGGTGGTAAGTTGGGTATGGAGGTTCGTAAAGTCAGGTTTAGGTGCTCCGTAAATCTCGGGCTTTGTTCGTATGGGAGTTGGTTGGCTGCAGCGTCGTGGTTTTTTATGGTGTGTGTATTTCGTTTTAGCTTTACGGGTGTGCTGTAATATATTGGTTTTTTTCTAACATATTTTTGTAAGTATACTGTAGAGGTGGGCAATATTTTAGTGACAGTATTTATAAAAGTACACGTTTAAAGTGCTGTGGAATATCGGGTATTTTAAAATGCAGAATATTCAATGTTTAAAAAATCTACAATTTATTTAAATAAGTACAATATTACAAAATCTATCTAAGATATGTAATTAAAATTTTGTATTTAAAATATTAGCAAGCAATTAGAAAAAAATGTATATAAAATAATTTATATATTTTATATATTTTAATTATTATAATCTTAAAAAAATAAATGCAGTATTTAACACGTTCAGGGCTAAAGCGCAAATTTACTAACTAGGCTACAGTGCTAAAATGATGATTAAAATTATAAAATTTCTAAAGTTTGAGTGATTTATAGGTCAGAATAATACTTATATTAATAAAATACAATTTATTCCCAATATGAGTCATATATGATGTATATGCCCTGGTAAAAATTTTCACCATTTTTTGTCCAACTATGAAGAATTAGACGTCCACTAGCCTATTTTTAAAGTTGGTTGTGGAAATTTCTACCAGGGTGATAATCCGATTATAATACAATATATCAATTATAATCAAATTTTACATACGAGTCATATATGACTCGCATCGCCCTGAACGTGTTAAGATACACATTTTATTTAACTAGTATTTCAGATTTTGTTGAAGTATGCAAGAATTTGTATAAGAACGCAAATTACTGAGTAACTTGAGAATCTTTATACCTGAGAATCTTTATATTTTATTGCACTACCTGTCTTGACTATTAAGCGATCATTAAAGTATGTGTCAATCAGAAAAAGATATCACCGAACACGATCAGAGCAATTTTCTACGTTGCACTTATTCTGAGAAAATCTTTGTACTTTCAACCGTTTCATATTTTTGATTCAATAAAGATTAACAAAGTAATTAGAAAAATGTTAACAAAGCTATTAGGAAAAATTAAATTAAAAGGTTTAAGAATAAAATATTAAATGAAGTATACAAACTTTAAAACTGTTGCAATAATAAGTATAGAAGAACTTTTTGCAATAAAAACTCAAGTACTTCAAAAATACTTTTGTTTATTTTATATTTTAATCACACTTATTATTCTTGATCTTAAACTGTTCAAAATAGTAAAATTTAAACCGGTTCTTAAATACGTAAAAACACAATTAGAAAAATTCTACAAATTAAAATTTTTAATAAGTTTTCAGACTTTTCAGATTTACAATATTACATTAAGCAAATTTTAAAACCAAAACTGTCAAATTAAGTCTGAAGTCCACATTAAAGAAAACTCAATCACGATGCTCCAGTAGTTCTCTCCGCGCTTAACTTTTTCCTACAACCACTTTAGCATTCTTTTGTCTATATAAGAAACGAAAAAAAAGCGTCGTTCCTCGCGGCGGTCACGGCGCGCACCGGAAACGGCCAGCGAACCATATCGCGGCCTCGCATCTGACACCCGCACGACCAAACGAACCATCGTCCCGCACTCGCGGAGCGCACGTGCTCTTCTTTCTACTGACTTCATCCACGAGAACCTGATTTCTTTTTTACCTTTTTCTTTCAAATGGCATTTAAAGAACGTGAAGAATTGGCCTTCTTAAACATGATGGTTTCAGAGTGTTTTTTGTTTGAAGAGTACTACTGTGTGTGGTTTGAGCTGAGTTAGCGTCAAATGGATGATGGATTTTTGTATTGTAGGATAGGAAAATAATGAACTCTTTTGTTAATTTTTATTTTGATTTTTTTATTCTAATTAATATTGTACAAGAAATTTGAAAAACTTAACTTATAATATACATATATACAAGACCTTATTTATAATATACATGTGTATAAGAGATCATACAGAATGTACAAATTTATAGTAATACATACATCTATTATTCTACTCGCTGTTTTTTTTTCGTTGGATTAATCATGTCGAAATCCTGTTCCCGTTTTAACGTACTGCAAAATTCCGTTTGATTGTTGCTGTTTATCATTATCGGCTTGAAGCTGCTATTCCTTCGGGCATAATATTTTTTGGTATGGTCCCCAAATATATAATTATCAGCATCGTCCATATTCGCTTGCGCTGAAAAATCTCTTACTGTCCATATTTTTAATTTATCAAGTGCAGCTGTTATCTGTTCTCCTACATTTGAAGCAGATGAAACTTGAAAGGTTTCAATATGGTCACTATTCGCCAGTTCTGCTTCATTTGTTTCGTCCGACGGGAGAATGCTTACGTATTCACCCGTCGTAGCATTCCTTTTTATACGTAAGAGAATTCTCTTACTTTTCAATGTTGATAATTTATTGAACTCCTCATTTTCCGTCTGTGGCAAAGTTTTTACATAATTTTCAACTTCCGATGCCGTTTTATTATCAATAAAATTAATTTCCGGTGATTCTTCAAATTCACTTGTATAATCAACCTGTTTTGACTCTTTCTCGTCTATTCCCGTCTGTAGCGAAGTGCTTGCAGAACTTTCGACAGCTAGTACCGTTTTGTTCAAATCTTGATCCGTTACTTCCTTTATTTTTATTTGGACGATTACCTCTTTTTGTTCTGCTGGCACAACTTGATCAATAGATGTAACGTCACTATTGGGTACATCATGTCTTATTTCTTCATTGCTTTTATTGACAGATACCGCGAAGAATTCAATGTTGAATGACTCTTGCCAGCAAAAATCATTAGATCGTATATCTGTATTTATTCCATAAAAATTTTGATTTAACGTGCGAATGATCTCCTGTGCATTAATTATGTGTTCTTCGTCCATTGCAGTGTACTGTTGTGTTTCTGACATTTTCAAAATTTTCACTTCAAACTTGAATGTAAGTGTAAATTGAATTCAGAAAAACTTGTCTTCTGCAGATCACGAATGCTTGATCCAGACTGACTGTTTCTCAACATAGAACCTGCCTTTTATAATAGTTCTTCACTTTCAGCTCAATATCACCTTTAACGTAAATAGGGGTTACAATTGGGCTACCCAATTGTGGCACCGCTGAGTCAGTACTTTAATGGATATCATTTTTCTTGGAATTCGGCACCAACACCCCCCACCACCGGCCGTTTTTACCTGGAAAAGGCAAAGGCCGGGTTCAGGTATGAACTGTTGCGACAACGAATGTACTAGTAAATACTAGTGCATTTAACACGAATGTTATTATGCAATTTATTAATAAAATTCAACAACACTTAAAAATTTTTGAATATTTTCTACTTTGTAAATGCAAATTTGTTTCAAACAATACTCATTACTCATTCTTCTAAATATAAATATTATTCGCAACAATGTAGCTTATAAAATATTTCGTTTTTTCAGTTTAAAAAACTAAATAAATAAATGTACTCCTTTAAATAAAATTAATACTCTTCTAATATATATTAGTCAGAAATAACAAAATTCAAAATAATTATTTCCAAATATTATTAAATTTATATTTGAAAAATCAATTTTTAACTCCTTGGACGCACATTCTCTCTTCGCTTGGGCAAAAAAATATACGTTTGTTTGCATGCGAAAATTTCTAGCGCTGCAGCCAAAGCATATACTATCTGGCGTTTCTAAATCCGACACAAGAACATGAATTTTGCATCCAAAATGTTAAAAAAATAATATATACATTACAGATGCAAAAGAGAATTGTATCCCTCGTGTGAGTTCGGAGTTTGTCTTATTTTATATATTAAAACTTTTTATTGTTGCAGAATAAAACATTATAATAATAAAATTTTTTTACTTGAAATCCATTTTTGTGTAAGACCAACCAGTACAATCTTAAAAACATGCAAATGTTACCAATTCTCTATTTCAAGTTCCTTACGCATTGCAGTGGATATAATATAAAAATATCACAAGGACAATAATATAACTGTCAATAAATAAAAAATCGTTATATTTCCTACTTAAAATTTCTTCCTCAATATCAGTTATCGAGATTAA
>JAPYZB010016163.1:0-10898 GCA_030522745.1 Eupelmus kiefferi | reverse complement strand
ATCAAATTCAGATAAGACTTAAATTAAATTAATTACAAATTAATGCGATTCACTCGCGGACAATCTAGTCGGATCCTTGAATCTAAGTACTATTTTTTTCGCGAGCGACCAGCTAAGTTCGATACAATGAAAAATATTCTAAGTTCTCTACAATTCGCGTACAATTACCCTAGATCTAACTCTCTTGGTGGCTGGTCGAGGTCTCCTTGAAAATGCCTCTTCCTTGCTTTTTATACTCCTAAATTCTCAAATTCTGATTGGTAAAATCCTGTCGTCAAGCCACTTCGTTAGAGGATTTGTCGCTCGTTGATTGGCCCTCCATACTATGCGAAAAAGCACTTTTTTGCTGACACCTGGGCCGGATGGCGTCTCGACAGTGCCATAGGATATCTTCTTATTGCGCATCAAATTCGGACTTGACTGAGCGACTAACTCTCTGGAAAAGTCTTCTTGAATATTCTAGAATATTCCGTCGATATATAATTATTATACCAATTACGTTAGCTACAGCAGACATTATGTTAATATTTCTATCTTAATCGTACAAAAATAAGTGTCAAATAGAGATATGGCATCTCACAAATTTGTCTAGAACCGTAATTTGACATGATATTTGTTAAAAAAAGAATTTTCCAATTTATAATGCGTATGATACCCAGGACATAACAGCCGTTCCGATAACTCTGCCAATTTTCAACCAATTGCTTTGAAATTTTTACTATATCTTAAAAACATGATTATCTAGAGAACATCGTAGGATTTTTTCGATATTTGTTATTAAACTAATTTTATAGCCGATTTTCGATCGATTTTTTTCGAAGAAAACAGGTTCTTTAACTTTAAAACAATGCCATTTTTTTTAAATTTATTTTTCAAAAAATCCTACGATTTTCTATAGATTTTACAATATATATTTAGAAAATTTTTGGTTTTTTTTTTATAGATCAAAAATTGTGACCTGTAGCGGTACGGCGGGGCAGGCGTATAGAAAAACGGCTTTTTTCAGTGTACTTTCATGCCGCTATTTTGTATCTAAAAAATTAAATAAAATATGTTTCTCATACCTGAAGACTAGTATTTTTATTAGTACAAAACCTCATATTGAAAAAAAAATTTTTGACTTCACAGTAAGCCTATGAAATAAGGCTCAGTTTTTCTGGTTACAAGGAGATATTACCCCTTGAGGCCTCAGGACTGAGTTTAAACCTGAAAAAATAATTAAATTTAAATAAAGAAATAAATTCTTTTTCTCCTCAATTTTAATTAAAGAAACTTTTCTTACCTTAAATATGCTTCAAATATTATAATTTGACCAATTCAGAGGTCCAAAAAGTCTAGTATATTGCTTGAAATTCTTCGCTGAAGTTAAACTCCTATTTCAATAGATTTTGGTGGTTGCCGTACACTTTATAAGCCAAAATAGCCTTTTGACAACCCCTCCTTAAAGAAAAATATTTGTTTTATGTATCTCCACAAACTGACAGATTTATTTTTTTGAAATAAAAGCATTTTGAAAATTAGTTTCATAAATAGTTAAAAATATTAGTAATGTAACATTCACAAAAATATCTAAATTACTAATATTTTCAACTATTTATAAAACTAATTTTCAAAATGCTTTTATTTCAAAAAACCAAATCTGTCAGTTTGTGGAAATACATAAAACAAATATTTTTATGGCAACCACCATAATCTATTGAAATAGGAGTTTAACTTCAGCGAAGAATTTCAAGCACTGTACTAGACTTTTTGGACCTCTGAATTGGTCAAATTGTAATATTTGAAGCATATTTAAGGTAAGAAAAGTTTTTTTAATTAAAATTGAGGAGAAAAAAAATTTATTTCTCGATTTAAATTTAATTAATTTTTCAGGTTTAAATTCAGTCCTGAGGCCTTAAGTGATTTCACAGTCCCACGCATGTTATCTTTACTTACATATAAATGTCAGTAAAATTATAGGTTAATATATATTTTTCAAATATTTTTTTAATATATCTTATATTTCTAATATTTTTAACGAATATTTTTACATTTTTGAAACTTTAACATTGATATTTATTTTTGTTTATAACCAAAGCTTATATAATAGGAAACTGTTACCTATACATTCTAAACTCTAATACTAATAATTCACTAGTGTTTGATATTACGAGAGATATAAAATCTTTAGATCTATATTTTTTTCTGTAATTATTTGAGTTTCCATATTATATTTGCATAATCTTTATATTTTTAAATGTGCTCCGTTATATAATCCATCAATAAGACTAAAATTTCGAACTAACATAATAATTGCGTTTACTTTTACATTAGGCTAGTGTGAAGGAAGTCCTTCCTTTGTTATATTACTATTGAACATTCCTATAAGATAATTTAAATGAATATTTTCTGTTTCATTAACTGTCAAATATGTTGCATAATCTATATTGTAATAAGTTATTGTTTCATGATTAATTAATTTTAATATTTGATAATTTAAGCTCAAATTAAAATCAAAGAAAAAATGTAAGACTGGAAAAATATTCAACTTCTGATCTTCAATTTCGTTTTAATTTAAAAATATTAAAAAGTGACAGATACGAATATTTTATAGTTTCATCCACATTAGTATTTCTAAATCAATGTTTTACTACTGGTAAAATAATTAACTTTTCAATAAAAGGTTTATTACCGTGTGCTTTAACTTTGAACTTTACCTTCAAGGTCATTTCGAGGTCGACTTAATTATTTACAATGGGAACCCTTATTTTTGATATCTGAAATTGAAAGAGCGAAAAATTTTATGTTCTGGTATGTTGTATTATTGAAGGTCAAGGTGACTTTTGTGGATGACATAAAAGTCAATAGGGTGCTATTATGAAAACCCGTGGAAATTTTGGAGAATGAGTATTAAAAAGAATTATGAAGTTTAAGATTTTAATAATAATCACCGAGAAATTCTATGGTGACCTAAGGTTACTATTAGCCTTAGCCTTGAACCTAACTTTGAAGATCATTTCGTGTTCAATTAATTTTTTTTGGGAACCCTTATTATTGAAATCAGCATTCGAAGAAGCAAGACTCTATAAGTTTAGAAACAATCAAGTATTGGTGATAAAAAAAAATATGAAGTTCGTCAGTTATTTTCAACAAGACATTCAATGGTAGACTTGACTTTGTCTTTAAACGTTATACTTAAGATTATTTACGGCTCTGCAAAACGATAGGAAATGATTAACGCGATCCCAACTTTATTGTGTTATCATTGAAAAAACTTATTAGTTAAAGCTTTTATTTCTTTTCGTGGTCATTTTTTCTGATAAAAAACAGTTTATTATACAAAAAAGACTATTCGTTTGTGTTAATTTGTTTCAAAAGAAATTATACCTGTTAATTTTTATTGAAAGGGCAAAGCACGTATTATTCCCCAAGATTCAAGGGTTAAAGACGTGTTGCCTCACTAAAAATTGAGCGGTTCGCCTTGAACAGCTAGCATGAGCTCGTCAGTAAGACAACTAGCTCAGACTCCTGCTGAGAGATATTAACTCGGACTTATGTAGTATTAAAGCTGAGCTCCTCCATCGGTAAGTAGATCGGCCACTGCCTTCTCCACCTGATCCACACATTTTACCAGGTATTAAATTTTTTCTCACTCCGAGGAGTGATATTTTTGCTGCAGGTGGGACCCTCCAACTGGCTCGTAGGCTTACGCTAAAAATTTCTACAGCATCAAGCAAAATTTTAAGAGCCTGGAGGGTTTTGTCCTGCGGTGTGATTTTTTAACCTCTAAATCGAGCAAACATGTGCTTCGACACCAGCGTAAGACTGCAGCGGCAAACAGCTAATACTACCTGACGACACTTCTCACACTCGATGTGTAACTTCGCTGGATCTGCTTGGAGTGGAAATTTTCTTCTTTTTTGAAGGTCAGATCAATTTTTGATTCTTTTTTTTCTGGAAATTTTTTTTTTTTTTTTAGGCTAGTTTCCTACCTCACCCCGCGCCCCACAAAGAAGTTTTTCCGATTACCCGCCAGGAGGCGCTGTGGTCGTGATTGGCGCAAAATCCAGCACAGGAACTGGTGGCATTTGTGCGGCAGATTACATCAGGCTGAGATCGAGTACTGCACTTGTGAAGTGTGTAGGGTGCAAGGAGCATTTTCACCCTAAGTGCTTAAAAATTTCTCTAAGCATAGCACAAAAGTCCAGGAAAGCGACGCTACGCACACCACCAAGGCGCGCACACATCTACTCGAGAGCTTCTGCTTCGCGCTAAGTCGGGTGACGTCGCTTTGGCTTCCACTCCGTTGCTGCAGCGTGGAAATCCTGGCAACGCCCCGGCCACTTACAGCAACGCTACGTCAGAGATCGGCGCCTGTACATCGAACGCAGTACACTTAGATTTAGAGGCCGTCACTGGCATTAACGAGCGATTCAGCTAAGGGTCTGACATGGTGGCAGCTGCTATAGTCAAAATTGACATAATGAACTGACTTTGTACATAATGAACTGAGCTCTATTTCAAAGATTTTAAACAGTTCACACACTTTGACTGATGCAATCGCTAAGATATACAAATATTGTAATTCTTTTAACCCTTTCAAAACTGAATTATTTTTCGCTATAATCCACTCAAATAATCCAACAACTTTTAAATCATTTTAATTGATTAACAAAATTTTGATGATATTCAAAAGTGATGTAGATTGAAATGTCTATGTACATTATAATGTACATTGGGTCTGTAATAAACATATAGGAACCTTAAGCAGCCATGTCAAGAGACTCTCTGATGAAAACAACTTATGCAAAGAAAATAATAAACTATGTAATGACAAGATCAATTTACTAGAATTAGAAATTACAAATATTAAAAAAAGATCTTTATGATGCACAATCTAAATTATCTAATTATAACAATTCAAACAATAATAATATGCAAAATAACAATAAAGAACCAGTGACGGCCAACGAAGCGTCCTCCTCGCCGCCGCAAGAGTTGGCTGATAAGACTACTAGGCGTCCTCTTCTCGGCGTCGCACCTGCGCACCCCCTATATCGCCACTACCCACATTTCAATATTACTTACCCATTATCGCCACTCTAGGATATCGAATACTTTCTAATTTTACCCTCGTTCGCCACTTTAAATCGCGGATTTTTGTTTGTTCTTAATCTTTTCCTTATTTGCCACTCTAAATCGCATGATTTTTAATCTTTCGCTCATTCGCCACTGTTACTCCTTTTTTTATATTTTAACGTCGTGCGCCAAACGGTCGATTCTCTCCAAAAACAAGTGGTCACACCATTTCGCACGTTTCCTCTGGCAAATTCTGCAGTTGCTCCATCAGCTCCAACGTTTCTTGGATTGTGTATGCTCCACGGATTCCCGAGACGCGTGCTTGATGCGCATCCAGAGGCTGCCTTGGAACTCCGAATAATTCACTGCAAGCTCTTCGGCTTCGCGGCGAATCCACGCTTGGTTCCTTGCGTCTTCCATATGACGCTGTTCGAGTTCTATTCGAATTTGCTGTTCAATGCGTAGAAATTCTTACAGACGACGTCGTTTATTTTCTTCTCTTTCGCGCACTTGTGCTTCTTTCAAAATTTCTACTTTTCGGCGCTGACGTTCTGTCAAAAGGCACATCACCTCGTATTGCTCTTACTCGTGGCGTGCTTCCACCTAGCAACGACGTTCCATCGCCTCGCGGATTTATCCGCAGTGTTCCTCTGTCCCCCTTCTAGGAGGCGTAACACTTCGCATTACTCTTCTTTGCGACGCGCTTCCTCCTTGCGACGGCGTTCTACTGCCTCTTGGACTTCTCTACGCTCTTCTTCGCGCTGTATTGCTCTGCGCCATTCTTCTTCGTATCTGCGCTGTGCTTCTTAGCGAAGTTCCACCTCTCTGCGTTCCTTCGCTCGATGTTCTTCCGGCGATTTGCGTGTGGGCCGTCCGCGCGCATTTTCTCTTTGCCTGCTGCTTCTCTCTTCCCTATCTATCTGCCTCTGCTGGAGGCTCTCCTTTTGGTGCAATTCTTGTCGGCGTTCTGCGATGTGCTCATGGCCGTTCTATGAACTGTCTATGCGGCTCCGCGCACCTTGGGCAGATGGCGAGACCTAATTCTAAGCGACCGAAGTTATCGCAATATACCCGCGTTATAGTGCGCGGGCATTGGTGTTTTTGGCATCCGTCTTGCCAGCAATTAAAGCAGGCAAATTCCGGCCGATCAATTGTAGGATTCATCGGTATTGGCACCAAATCGCTTAACATAACTCCCCGCGTTTCCATCCTTGGCGCTACTGATCCACTTCTGCCTCGGCTGTCTTTGCGCTGCTCCGTAGACGGCTCGGTTTCCGAACCTGGTGGCGTTGACGGGCTGCGGGGTGGTGTTGAGTTTGCCGAAAAATAATCGTCCTTGGTTAATTGACGCAAACCTCCTTTACAGCTTCGACGAGGTGCGCTCTTCGAACAAGACCTTGAAGAAGCGCTCGCAACCGCTGGCGGCTCGTCCATGGGTCGCTACGGCTCCAAACTTGCTGGTGCTGCGTGTAGGCGGCTCGTTCCTGGATCGCCACTGCTTCCGAACTGCAGCTGTGAAGGCAGACAGCTTGTTCCTGGGTCTCCACTGCTCCCAAGGTGTAGCTGCCGCCGCTGCTGGCTGGTCATCGTCTAAGTTTTCTTCCACAAGCTGAGGATTGGGCCTAGCTATGGCCTGTAACAGCCGTCTTTCTGCAGGGCTTATCTCTTTTGCGATGGGCGACGCTTCCTCTGGTTCCGTCAAGAGATATTCTTCTAGGTCTCCCTCGGCTTGCTCGCTCTTCAACATCTCTTCCACGGACATTTCCTCGACTTCTCGATTACTATTACTCTTATCTCCTTCCAATAGCGCAACTAATCTATTTTCTTTCCCAAACGCCATTATATCCTTCAGAAGCATCTCTGCCATTTGTTGATGGTGCTCCGGTGTAGAAGTCGGAAGTGGCTTCTCCATCCCGATCAGCCGTCTCAGCAGGTCTTTAGGAATTGCCCCTCGTTTCGCTGCCTGAGGCACTCCAACGATGCTTGACAGGCCAGCGACAGGGCAGTACCATGCCTGTTTTTGAAAGTCTACTGGCGGAAATACGGCTATCACTTCTGCCTATATCAGCATCTCCTGTGTGACCTTGACGTGCCGTACACCTTCAGTGCGCTCTTGCGCGGTTTCAACATCCTCTATCACTTTTATCGCCTTCTCTTCGACGCCACTATCACGTTGCTGCCGTTCCAAACGGCGCAGAGCTGCAGCAGCAGCTCTCTTTTGTATTTTAGCAGCTTCTTTCTCTCTTCTTTTACGCTCCTCCGATGCATCTGCCTCTTTCTTGATTGCGTCGGCTGTTTCCATGATTGCCGTGGCTTCCAATTTGGCCGGCGACATTGGGGCCTGCTCGGTTGGCGGGATCAGCTGTTAGAGATCCTCGTCCTTCTCTGCAGGATCAAAGTTCTGCTTGCTCATCTCGCTTTTCTCCTCGACACTTCTTTGATAACATCTCTCCTCGCTCGTACGCCCGCAAAAGTAAAGGAATTAGTATGATATCTAACTTTTATTTTTCGCGGCGCAAGTTCTTGGCGGAATATATCGCTTAAGCTCGGACATGTGTCCTTTTGTGCACTTTTTACTGTCATGATCTCCTTGCTCTAAGATATGGACAGTCGGTGATTTAATTTCTACGATGCGCAACGGTCCTTCGAATTTCGGCGCTAATTTCGCTGAAAATTTATTCGCGGCGCTCGATAAAAAGTGATTTTTTCGCAAAACTAAATCGCCTACATTAAATCGCACGTCCCGCTTATTTTGATTATACTTTTTCTTATGTTTTTCTTTCGCATTATTTATATGTCTCGCCACTAAATCCCTTAAGGCATCTAATCGTTTTAATCTGTCCACAAACTCTTTTGGCGCTACTGCTACTATTCTGCGTGCGCCTTCTATTTTTCTTTGAGGACTCTTGACTGGGCGTGGATGCCTGCCGTAGTTAAGAAATGCCGGCAACACTTTTGTCGATGAATGCATTGCCGTATTTACCGCGTGTCGAAATTTATGGATATGCTCATCCCAACTACAATGGTCCGACTCAATGAATGTGGCAATCATTGTCTTGAGCGTGCGGTTATTCCTCCTACGGGATTCGCCTGCGGATGGTATGGCGGAGTGGTAACGTGTTTTACGCCGTACTTGTCGAGTGTCTTTTTTAAGTAATTATTCTCGAAATCACGCCCATTATCCGTTAATAAATATTCCAGCGTGTTCCATCGAAATAAGATGAGCTCTTTAAGCGCGCGAGCTACTTATTTTCCGTCCGCTTTTCTCAATGTCTTGAGCCCTACCCATCGCGTAAAATGATCTTGGAATACCATCAAGTACCTATGTCTACTCTTGCTCGGCTGAAATTCCATAAGATCTGGTGCTACCACGGCCCACACGAAGAAAAGGTTTTTACCAAAAAAACATGTACTAAATTCAGACGTACCTATAAATTAACATACTAATAGCTTTTTAACCCTTTAAGGGCCGGGATTTGAGATGTCAGTATCTCCATAGAAATGAGAGAAAAGGTCCCCCGCTTTCGATCAAACTATTACCCAACGTCGACGAGTCATTGGTATGACGCCTCAAGGCGTCATCCCGGCCCTCTGAGGGTTAATAGATATTTAGTACATACTTTCAAACTACTTGCCTCAGTATCGTTTTTTTCAATGGTCTGTCCTGCTAATTCGCAGCGATCTACTACGGGACTGAATTATCTGGCACTACATAATACGCACTGCGGCGTTGTTAGATAGACAATTACAGCGAGATGCCTCCTTTTTTTTGGATACTCAAAGTTAGCATATTGTCTTATCTTCAACATATAAGTTATGAATAATGTGCATGCGCACAGAAATATAATACCATTATCATTTATAGATTATGGTAGGTTTGGATATTTGAACGATAATTGAATACATTCAGATTTTAGAAATTAGAGGTTAGCTATCATAAAAGACATATATGTATACATAGGCAGCTGAATTTATCGGCCCATAGTTACCTTATAACATTGTATTTAAGCATAAAAATTTTAAATAAAAATTCCGTATGTATACTATAGTATATATATGGTATAGTATTTACACCCCTAATGAATTTCAAAATACTACTTATTGCTAAACTTTGTAAAACTGTTGTGTAATTTATGTACTATTATTTTTAAAATGATATATATATTTCTATACTCAAAGTAATAAAGAAATAATAGTAAAATTCTTATTAAATATTTCTTAATCTTAAATAACACTATACTAGGCTATTCGTAGCCTATAAATGTATACAAAATAGGAAGCATCTAGAAGTGCATATAACAATACATTCAAAAACATATCTATGTGTCTTTTCATATTTTATATGACTTGTAAGCTTAATATTAATAAAAATAAGTTAACAGCAAATAGGAATAAATAAAGTTTGCTTAAGGTGACTTCGGAGGTTAGGGTAGGTTTTATTTCGTAGTTTACAAACCACGCTTTTAATTTACGAAATGGTGGAAGATTAAAAAATGCTAAAAATTTTATAAATCAAAAGCGTATTTTGTAAACTACGAAATGAGATGTATAGCCTAACTTCCGTAGTCGCCTTAACCTCACTTTCACCGATTAATGCCACATAAGATGTATCACTACGAAGCATATGTTAAACTTAAATTAATTGTCAGATTACTGTTTTGAGTGTATATATAAGATGAATAAAATTTAATAAACAAATTTAAACCCAGAAACTCCATCAGGAGTCGATAAAATTGTACCATTTCGCATCAATAATTTTGGACATATCAGCTACCTTAGTAGGTAATATAGTCGACTGCTAATTTATGGGTTCAAGGTTTGAATTTTGAGGAACACTTTTAATTTATTTATTTTTCTTTTTTAAATTTAATTCTTAATAAATTTTACAATTATTACAAAATTTCTTTTTTATAAAATATATTTTTAAATAATTAATTTAAGAAAAACATACGTATGCTAAAGCCGAAAAGTATTAAATCACAGTAAGGATACCTACTTAAGTTCTAAAAATTTCATTTTCATAATAAATTTCTTTCAAACAAATATTGTTTTTAATTATTTAAATAATTTAACTAAATCTTCTCCTACTAATATTTTTTACTGTGCCGTGTTTAAACATAAAACAAATATTTTTTTATTCTTAAACTTGACTATATCAATCTTATTAGAATTTAAACACGTATTTAACTTAATTTTCCGTTCTTCAAATAAATTTTGTATGTCAGTATCACAAAAAGTCTTTTTATGAGTTATTATATTTACTAAATTATCTTTTCTATACTGAATAGAATTTTTTGAATAAACAATGTTCCTAATTTTTGTATTATCATTATCAACTGTTGAATTTTCATTTGTTGTTTTTGATTTTTCACAAGTTTTTGACTTATTTTTAACTTTCTTTTTACTAAACTTTTTGTCCTTTAATTGAACGCGCTGTTCATTAATTTTTTGTAGTTTCACATCATTTGTAAGTATATCTTTGTTGACATCTTCCTTAAAATTTTCCCTGGCATTTTGTCCCCTTGTTGTGAGATTTATATCCGCCTTTTTAACTGGATTTCTTGACAACGCATCAACATTGGCGTTCTTTTTTCGTGGTTTATATATAATGGTGTTTATATATAACGTCATAATCGTATTCTAAAAGTTTAAATCGCCATTTTTGTACTTTTGCATTGTTATCTGCTGATTTTATTGCGAAGTGAAAGAGTGAAGATAGAAATCTACACAGAATATTATAAGGGAACCCAAAAATTATAGTGTAAATATTCATTAGACAAGTTGGAAAAATTTTTTTCTAAAGATTGTATGTTTTACTAGAAGCTGACGTCGTCCGTTTT
>JAPYZB010016122.1:0-10979 GCA_030522745.1 Eupelmus kiefferi | reverse complement strand
TCGTAGCTTAAAATCTCTTTTTTCAGCATATATAAACTAGTTTTAGACAAAAATTTATGGGGGACATTTTTCCTATCTTAATGGGGGGTACCCTTTAATAAGACAATTAACAAATTAACTCTCTCTTCGAATCATTCAATATGGTCCGTCGCACAAACACAGCCCCTATGTGTCGAACATATGGATAGACGTTATGTACGTTGTCAATAATGATAATGTTATTAGCCATGAGAATGACCATCCATCTTGGCACAACAATCACAATATAATTATTGTGACGATCAGAGCACCGATACAGGAATTAGCTAGTGATACCTTTTTTTATCGCGACTTCAGTAGCATTACGAATGACAAGCTGGCTGGTTTCTTGCAGAGGTGTGACTGGTCAATGTTTCAATCTGACGTGACGGACGTTGACTCTGCACTTAGCCAGTTCAGTTCGAATCTTGCGGAGGCTAGTGAGCGCTTGCGCCCCCTGAAAACCTTCACTTTTCGTAGAGGAAAGCTTCCGTGGGTCGATGCTGAGCTCGAGAGGCTTTTTAAAAAAACGCGATGCGACTTACAGATGCCTCAAATGTACAGGATCGGATGAACTTTTATTAGAATTTTTAGAATTATGTAAAGAAGCCCAAACAGAATCTGATGAAGCTAAGACCATCTTCTATCAGAATAGACTCTTCGAAGCTCTGGGAAACAACAGGGTTTGGGAAGAGCTTCACAAGCTTGAACTCCTGCCCGGAAAGACCGAGGTGTTGAATGGTCTAGCGCCGCATGATCTCAACGTGTACTTTGCAAGGGTGTCTTTTTCCCGCACTGATGAGGTGCGTGGCACGGAGGATGTCATCGCTGAGGGTTTTACCTTCTCAGAGGTCAGTCTCAGCGATATCGTTCTCTCGGTGATACATTTCTCTTCTCAGGCTCGGGGGGAAGACGGCATCCCGCAGAGTGTGATCGTGAGTGTCTTGCCAGTCATCGGTGACAAGCTTGTTGGACTGTTCAATGCCTCTCTCTCGCTCTCTCTCTCTCTCTCTCTCTCTCTCTCTCTCTCTTGAGTGGGACTTTTCCGGCCCTTTGGAAGAGAGTGCACATTATACCTTCAAACAAGTGCTCAGCGCCGTCCACTCTATCTAACTTACGCCCAATAGTGCTTCTGTGCTTTCTTTCGTAGGTGCTGAAGAAGATTGTTCATGCTTAGCCCACCGAACACCTGGAAAGGCGGGGGTCCTTGACCCGATACAAACAGGTTTTAGAAAATTCCACTCGATTGATACAGCGATGCTAAAATTTACTGAAGACGTTCGAATAGGTATGAGCAGAAAATTGGTCATAATTCTCCTGCTGTTCAATTTTTCCAAAGCATTCGACACAGCTTCACCTGGGCGGCTACTGGACAGAATTAGTGCGCCTGGGCTTTTTAAGGGGAGTTCTCTGCTGAGTACGTTCTTATCTCTCGAGCAGAGAACAACTTGTAACTACCAGATCATCTGGTAACTCCCCTTGGATTGGCACTGACCTTGAAGTATCACAAGGATCGGTGCTGGGACCGTTGTTGTTTTGTATTTATATTAAGGGCTCAGGACTCAGTTAAAACCTGAAAAAATAATCAAATTTAAATATAGAAATAAATTTTTTTCTTTTTAATTTTAATTGAAGAAACTTCTCTTACCTTAAATATGCTTTAAATATTACAATTTGATCAATTTAGAGGTCCAAAAAGTCTGGTACAATGCTTAAATTCCTTCGCTGAAGCTAAACTCCTATTTTCATGGATTTTGGTGGTTGCCGTACGGCAACAACCAAAATCCATGAAAATAGGAGTTTAACTTGAGCGAAGAATTTTAAGCAATATACCAGACTTTTTGGACCTCTGAACTGATTAAATTGTAATATTTGAAGCATATTTAAAGTAAAAAAAGTTTCTTTAATTAAAATTAATAAGCAAAAAAATTTATTTCTATATTTAAATTTGATTTTTTTTTTCAGGTTTAAACTGAGTCCTGAGCCCTTAATGATGTCATGGAAATTTTCGACAATGACCGGGTCAACCGCTTAATATACCCTGATGACCTTTAAATATATATTTAAGTGCCAATCGGTAATCTGGCTGAAGGGATAGCGGAGCTGGAGTCGGCAGATGGAGCTGTGTCGGAGTGAGCGGCACGTGCGTCGCTCATGCTGAACATTGGGAAGACCAAAGCAATAATCTTGGGTAGAAGTGCATCTATTAAAAAGATTCTTCTAGCGGGTCTTTCGGGTGTTCGCATTAGCGACGGCGTGTATATCCTATTCTCAGATAGATTCAGAAGCCTCGGTGTTGTGCTGGACGGTGGTATGACATGGAGACCTCATATAGATCAGGTCACGAAGAAATTTAATCGTATGATGTACAGACTGAGATTCTTTCGTCAGTTCACCACTGAGGCTCTGCTCTAGAGGCTGACGATAGCGCTGCACTTTCCTCATCTAGACTACTGCTCGGTAGTATACTTGGATGCAACACTTGAACAGAGACGTCGACTACAGGTATTGTAAAATTGCTGTGTTCGATACATATATGGTGTTAGGAGGGATACTCGCATCACCTCGTACAGGAGGGAACTGGGATGGCTTAAAACTAATACTCCCAGGGAATACTTTACCCTAATATACATGTACAAAATTCTTAGAATTGGCCATCCCAGCTATTTAGCTTTACATTTCACTCGGCACATTCCCAGGGTCCCTGTGCGGGGTGATGTTAGAGAGCTTTGGGTTTTACTGCACACTGGAACTACTAATGATGCGTTAAAGACTAAAGGTGCCGTGATGTGGAACTCTCTTCCGTCCTCAATCAGAAACTTACCATCACTAATCAGCTTTAAACGAGCATTAAGGAGGCACTCGTTCGACCTTGACTAACATTACTATCTTATTTATTTTTCATGTCTTGTCCGCGTCCTAATTTATTACATTTCATGTTGTACTGTCCTCTGTGTTCGTTTCCCCATCCTTATATATTATCTTAGTATTTTAAGCGGGGATTGAATGTACTTATAGTTTGAATGACCAGTATGAATGGGGCTAAAGCGTGCGTGCAACTTGGGCTGTGATAGAGCGTGGACAGCGTGCAATATTTATAGATGATCTGACCACAAAGACTGATTCATTTTATATTCTATTAACTTTAATTTTAATTTCTTTGACTCAGTATATACTTTGACACGTAGGTTAAGTTTTCTTTATACACCTAGGTTTAAGTTTTCTCTTTTAATTTACTTGGACACGGTCATTGTTATCAGTTGTTTTATATATGATGTACATTACCTTGTTTTATTATTGAACGTAGATTTTATCTAATTTCGACTGTTACGTTCATTTTAAATAGCATTCTAAATTATGAAATGAAACCTGTAATGTGTCATTCTAAATTACGAAAAGAAAACTGTGATATACTCTGTCGTAAAACGAGCAAAAACTATCAATCATGTATTAATATTTCTACTAAAGTGTGCAATAAATGAACTATAAAAAAACTATATAACTATAGTACATATTAAAAATTCAACCAAAAAAGTGATTTAAGAACAAATTCATTATGTCATAGAATAAAATTTATTTTTTATGTATATTTGACATTTGTTTTATTAATTTATTTAAATTTTATTCTTAATAAAATGAATGAAAGAAAATCGTTAAAAGCAATTCTGGTTTTTCTCACTCATGCTTTTTTGACTATATACAAATTGATATAGATATTGCAATGTATTATAGATACAATATTTTCATGGCAGTATGTTCAAGATTTTGATAATGTTTTTTCATGGGGATGTGAGGAATAATTTTATATTTATAGTTTTTCATTAAACAAAAATTTCAAGAAAGAAGTAAATTATGTATATCCCACTAAATTGACAGTTGTTTCCTGATTTCATAACATTCTACGGTAGAGCTTTCAAAGAATAGTTTTATAACTAAATAACTTTCTTGTACTGTCTAAAATTTCAGCGGTGATTTTCTGTTAGCTCTAAATCTTGTATTTTTATTTTAATAATCTGAATAAAAAAATAGAAATTATTAAGAATAAAAATGTACTGTATTTGAAGATAGGAATAATTCAAACATATTTTCTGTAATAAAAGAGAGTTTATTAAAAAATATAATTTGTTAATTAATTGAATTAAAAATTAGAGTTTCTTTTATTTTTTGTTGTCAATTCTTAACAATGTTTATTCATTTTTTATGTATGTTGATATAAAAAATTTGTATAACTTATTGTTAGAAATTATCTGATAGTTAAAAAATGTAAATATTATAAGCAGAAATAATAAATGATAAATTCTCTACTTAATGTAAATATTAATTTTCGAGTATAACTTTTTTTGATGAACTTTTTAGATTCATGAACTGTGGTTTATTAGGAATATTTTTCTTTATACGCTGAATAAAACAAACTATCAGACAAAACTTTAAAGCCCTACGCGTTTAAGAAGTTCAGATATGTATTTGGAATAAAATATAAGATGGGTCCAATAAACTCAATTTTTCAGTATAACTTTTTTCGGTGAACTTCTTAGATAAATAAGCTGTAATTTATTAGAGATATTTTTCTTGATACTCTGACTACATCAAACTAGCAGACGAAATTTTACAATTGTATTTCTTTTAGAAGCTTAACACTCGGAATAACAATATGTAAGATTGGTCCAATAACTCATTTTTTACATATAACTTATTTGATGAACTTCTAAGATACCTCTGCTGTGGTAATTAGAGATATTTTTTCATTCTCTTAGTGAAACAATCTAATGCAGACAATTTTAAAATCAATTTTTTGTCACACAGGCACGATTTTCGCGCTTTCCATTTTCAGACCGGCGGGCGCTAAAAACGTCGAAGCGGGCGCAAAAGTCTTTTGCGCCCGCTACTCTGAAAACGCCAATTTAGGCCGTTATACGTATACACTGGAAAACTTTCGGCGGTCCTGCTACTCTTCAACCTCTAAAGGCAGGGGCAGGCGCTACTCGCGGGAAGGAGCAGTAGCTGCTCCTTACACGGAGAGAAAAATTGTGCTGATATAGTATGTACCCTTGATGCTCAATTCGCTTGAAGGGTCCCATACTATTTTAGCAAGAGCTCCTAAGCAAAAAGGTAAACAAATGTGCTCTTTTCGTATGAGCGTGTGCTTTTTTCGTATGAGCGCCTGCTGAATTGGTATGTTCACATTATGCTATTTCCGCATGGTAGAGGAACATTCTGAATTAGCACAATTTTTTTCTCCGCGTATGAGAGTACATCGAGCGCCGAGTCAGTGTTATAGCAGCGCCGTCTACCGGAACAAGAGTTACTCTTTGAATCGGAGTATTTTTGCAACAGCATTCGTGTTCACTGATTAAGTAATGTATTTTTTTGTTGTTCATTATTTTTTTATTTCTAAAAAAACTATTTAGATAAAAACAAATATTTTAGCAATCGTTTCTAAAATTAAATATCATTCTATAAAATTCTATGTTCGAAATTGAATAGGTAAATAAAACGATATTTAGTATAAAAATACGTAATAATACACGAAATGAACATGAATGATCAACTTTAAGGAATAACGGTTAGTCCGATTCAAAGGGTAACTGCTGCGCCTGTAGACGGCGCTGCGGAGAGCTCACTCGGCGCGTAGGGTACTCCGATTAGGAGCAGCTACTGCTCCTTTTCGACGAGTAGCGTCTACCCCTCTATTCAGAGCTCAGGCGGCACTTGAAGAGGAGTAGGTGCGCCGAAAGTTTTTCAGTGTACATATACATACATACATACGTATATATGTATATATATATATATATATTTTAATTATAATGTCAAATATACTCGTAAATAATAAAAGTATAAATATAAATTTTATAGAGAGTGGTTGCCGTGTCTAAAAACGATCTCTTTAGTCTCTCAGTATAGGTAATAAAAAACACGAAAATCAATAGCTCACCTTGACTCGTACTGCAAATTCCACACTTGGTCTAAAACTAGATTACAAGTAGTATATGAAAAGATCTTTTATAAAAATCTACATATTCCGGAGTTAATAACTTCTTCTTGAAAAAAGATCATTAAATTCAAATACTGGTTTTATGATTAAAGTTTTTGTTATTTTTACATCTAAGGAATATTGTACTTTATTACTGATGTATTTACTATCAAAATTAAATTTGACATTTTTTATAATTTAATTTAAAATTTTTATACATCATCTTTTATGGCTCCTTCATTTTTCATAAATCTTTCGATTCTTAAAACCTCTTCTTCAGTAAGAGTATCTAAGTAGTTATCTCCATCATCCCTTATTCTACGAACAGTTTCACCTTTCTTTTTAATAATTTGCACAATATTTCTAAACTCCCCTGCGCCAAACCAATCAATTCGGAGTACCTATTGTTATGATAACTACTACTATTTATAATATACAGAAAGAAATAGCAAAATACAAACTCTTCAAGTTTAACCAATGATTAAAAAATAAATGTAGAAAAATATTAATTCTTAAATTAGAAGATTTACAAGAACTGAGTTTTATTTTTTCAAACGTCATTATAAAATTTTCTGATTTTTTAATCATTTCTAGTATTAATTATTTTCTTCCGTTTCTTTTCGTGATTCCACTAATGATTTTACTCTATTCTCAGATTCTTGAAGCACTTTGTTTAATCCAAATCTTCTCTCTTTCTTTCTTTTTGATGTGTTTAATTCTTCAGTTTTCTTTTGTACTTTTTCTATCTTTTATACTTTATTTTGAGATTCTTTGAGTATTTTAAATCATATTCTAAATCAGATTTTCTCTTCTTTTTCATTTTTGAAATATTAAATATCTTTATTCGTAGATCTAATCCTATATACATAAAAATATACATGTATTATATAAAATAAAATAATGCTATCAGGGTACTGCCACTAATAGCTTACAGTGTATACCTTGAAAGAAATTAACCTTATCTTCTTTCATACCCTTTCATAATTTCCAATGCTTCTAAACGCTGCTTAGACGCCTGTAGATTTTTTCATTCTGTGATTAGAATACCATTTAGTACCTTGTACAAAGCTTGCTTTAAGAATCCTTAAGGTAATTTTACATTCTTGACACATTCTTATCCCCAACTTTAGTTATTAAGAATGACAGTTGTCTAAAATATATAAATAAGACTATTCAATAATATATTTTATTCCCGACCCACCTGTAAAAGCCACTTTATTGGCCCAAAAAGCGGGTCAAAAGTAGCACTTGATTCCCTATCAAACGGTTTTCCCTCAAACTTACTTTATTCCCTGTTAGGAGGGAATAAAGTACTTTATTCTCTGTACTTTATTCCCTCCTAGCAGGGAATAAAGTACTTTATTCCCTGTTTTTACCGCTGATGTGAGAGCTCGAACCACTACCAGAGAGCTCGAACCACTACCATCGACAACGTGTGCGGTGGATTTAAAAATATGATTTTCATGCAATTCTAATTTTTAAATTAAAAAGTGGCTTTACAGATAAGTCGAAAATAAAACATTATATACAACTCGGGAATAATGTACTATTAAAAAACGTTATTCATTATTTTTCGTATTTCTTTATGAACTCACATATTCTTATCTCCAACATTAGTTATTAAGAATGATAATGCAAATCTATACAATGACATGATTTTTATGCATAAGCTTTATCTTGAGAGTTTTGCAGCCCTCCTCACTTGTTTTATTATAAATATAATAAATATTACTTCTTAATATCAATGAGTATAGTTTAGCTCCTTTAAAAGCGATGGGATAGAAAATTTGTTCGAGTCACAATGTAAAAACATTCTTTGAAATGACCAATTGTTAAAAGATTCCTATAAATCCTTCTAGTAAATCCAAGATAGCGTTTCCACATCTAATGAGATTTTTAAAATATAAAACAATATTTTAAAAAAAAGATTTATAAATATGTACAATTATTTTCTGTAAATACAACGTGACTTACTTCAAGTTTTGGTCTTACAACCGACACAGGGCGTTTAATTATCTCACAGAACTGGTTCCTTAAGTCTTAACTCGTCAGATGCTCCTTGCTTATATCCATTTCATCTCTATTCAAAGTAAGTGAATCGTACCGGCGACCAGCTATAGCTTTTTTCAAATATTTAAACTTATGTCATAGGTATATGCTTAATTGTGAAATGAAGAAAGGAAACGTTTCACCCTCCCATTTCCAATCAATAAAGTCGCTCTCATTGCATGAAAACAGTGTGTTAAGTTTTTCGTGATGTGGAACGTTAGGTAATTTGCTCTAGATAAGAGCGTTAAAGCACTTCCTGCTTTGGCTTTTGTCCTGTCTATACGTTCAACTGCCTGCTGAGATATGCCTTCAATGATTTTGGTCATTAATTCTTTAGTTAATACAAAAGTGTAACCAGCTTTAAAAACTAAATTTGTCAATGATAGTATTCCTGATATTACAGCCTTTCTTATTCATGATCCAATATCATCCCGACTGTCAGTTGAGTATTCCACGAGCCTATTGAACAGATATTCAAACATTTCATCTACAAAAGTTTTCTAATGTTAAGCTTTAAAAATCTTTCTAGTAAATCCAAGATAATATTTCCATTTTTAATGAGCTTCCTAAAATGTATAAATACGAATATTGAATAATATATTTTAAAAAACCTTATAAAATATATTTTAGAACCATAAAAATTCAAACTATAATAATTGTGTTCTAAACATGGACCTTAACTAACTTAAATTTAAAAAAAAATTCTAAAATGAGAAGCATTTTACTTTATATTCTTCCACACCCCAAGAACGATTGTTCATACATATCTTCTAGAGATAGCAACATTTTGCGAGCAGATTGTTTCTCTACCAGTTATTTACTTTTTCCTTGCCCAACTTGATAATATATTAGAATAGAACAATCAAAAGTGAACTGCCGTTCATGGGGCAATCCTTCTTTACCTTCCATTGAGTACTTGATTTATTTTTTTTATACTATATAAAAATTTTTGTTATATAATATTCTATTATTAATTGGAAATTACAAGATCAACAAATTCCTTAAAAAGAAAAACAGCCGGTGTTGATAACAATCTTATCACTTTGTATCTACTTTATCAATGGTTTGCAGTTCAGATGTAGCTTCTGTTTCATGAATCTGAATTGCTTTTTGAATTTCCTTAAATTTATCTGTAAGACTGAGCATTTGAAATTGCTTAACATTTACAAAATCAAACTCCTTATCTGGATCTATTTTTTCAGAAAATGTTTCATAATTTTGAATAGAATTTCTTTATCATTTTTGCTTTCTTCATTTTTTCTTTATTTTATATTCTCATCTGTAGCGAAAAACATTCAGTCGTACTCGTGTGAGTATTTCCTATCACTTATTAGATTGTCTCTTTCTTTTTGAGTAGATGATTCTTCTGATATTACTGGCCTACTGACTTTTACAACTTTAGTCACTTTACTAAGACCTTCAGTTACTTCACTACTTCCTGACTCACCGGAAAATAAATTTTTCTCTTTACATATCTAAATCCAAATGTATAAGACGTTTCCTTGCAAATATTTCTTAATAATCTATTAAAGATAGTTTATAAGTACTGCTCTTACCAGATTACCAGATGGATGTATTGTACTATTATATACGTGGATTTTTGAAATACTATTTATTATACTTGTTATTGAACTAGATTTTAATGATACAGGCTTAAGATTTGTAAAGCAAAGTGCATCATCACTAGAGTCTTCAGATATTTTTCATTTTGTTTTTGAGTAATCTCTGAAGTATATATATTGTTCTTAAGATTGGTGGAATCAAACATATCGTTATCGTAAACTTCAAACACTTCCTTTTTTCTTTTCTCCTTACGTTGATGCTGGTAATGTGTTCAAAAAGTCTGTAGTATTGTAAAATGCGCCATCACTAGTATAAACTATCCTTATGATTGTTTTTATAATCCTTTTCTGCACTATGCATAGAGATAAAAAAATCACTGGTACACTATCGTTTTGATTGTTTTTCATCTTTTTCTGCACTTTTAATGTAGATAAAAAATCATCACTTGTACACTACAATAAACAAGATAAAAAACTATTGCCAAAAAAGTTTGGGGGTTTATCTCGACAACATAAAGGATATTATAGCCGTAGCGCCCGTGATCGTTCTGCCTACTTGCCACCAGGGCGCTGCTCCGTCCTTTAGTTCTGTATTGCCATAGTACTAAATCTTTATCGATACTAAGCTCATTTGCTCTATTAAAATAAGGTTATAAATGTTCCATAATCCTATCAGGTTATCCATCCCTAACGTACATATATAATTAATGTCTTATGCTTTCTTACCCCAGCTTTATTGTGTTTATGTAACACAGGCACGATTTTCGCGTTTTATTGACCCCAAAAGCGGGCCTTAAGTGACCATTTTCAGACTGGCGGGCAATAAAAATTCTTTATTGCTCGTTGCCAATAGCAACGGGCAATAAAGACAATTTTTATTGCCTGTTGCTATGGATAATACATACATACATACATACGTACATACGTCCAGTCCCCCGACGGGGCCCAGATGTTATTACTCTTGGTCCCCTACGGGGGCCCAAATTTCATTTTTGAAATAATATTCATAACCTAACAATTTACCCGAAGGGGGCCCAAACGTCATTTTTGAAATAATACACATAGGGTAACGATTTCAAAAATGACATTTGGACCCCCGTAGGGGTCCAATTATTATTTCAAAAATCTGATTATTATTTCAAAAATGACCAAATGTCATTTTTGAAATAATAATCACAACCTAACGATTTCAAAAACGATGTTTGGGCCCCCGAAGGAGGTCCAAATATCATTTTTGAAATAATAATCTTACGCACGCACGCACGCTCGCACGCACGCATGCACGTACGCACGCACGCACGCACGCATACACACGTATATGCTTATATTTATATGTATACATATTTATTTTATTATCACTTACTAAGTGTATGGTTGCC
>JAPYZB010016104.1:0-10382 GCA_030522745.1 Eupelmus kiefferi | reverse complement strand
TGTGGTTTTTTTCATGTGAAATTGCACTCTGTGTTTTTTATATCATCAAGTATTTAAGGTATACTAAATAAGGATTTTCTTGTTGGAATAAAAATATTTTATTCTATTAAAACTTACTGCATTCAGACCCTGCAATATTTTATTTATATAAATTACTCTACTAACTTTTAATTTAGATTTAGTTCCTGATATCGATAGGCTCTGGTATCTACGCTTATTTATAATAATCCTAGTTATTATCATCGATATAATTAATCCTGAAAAAGATTCGTAATGGAGCGGTCGGTACATAAACAGTTATTCAATGTTTTTTCTTATTAAATTGAATTGGAATTTATTTAACCATTAAATTTTATTCTTGCTGTAAAAAATGTTTCGATAAAAAGTATCAGAAAGTTTAGGTGATACTTTTCGAACCAGTTTCGCCGTAATAAGGAATGCAAATACTTTAACTCCAGGCAAAAGCCATTCGTTTCTTGCAACATTCAATATAATAAATATACATTCCAATTACCAATTTTCATTTATTTATATTTTTTCCTTCCTCCTCGACTCGGGATAAATTTATTTTTCTACTTAGAGCTAATATATAGTTATGACACTCTCTATTAATATCCTCAAAAACTAGTCGATAAATTACGCATAAAAGAAAACAAAGCCTAATTGGCTATCGACAAACATTCGAAGCAACCAAGTAGAGCCCAGACGTCCGCCTCCTCCGAGGCAAAAAAGCCCAATAATGATGTAACAATAAAGGCAATTACCGAGCGGATTGGAAGTCCAGCAATTTCGTTAGATCGAAAAGAAAAAGTGGTCCCGTCATTAGGAGGGCAGCCCGGGCTCCTAAGCGCGATTCCCCCCAAAGTGATGTAAATTAAAAAGTTTATCACTGCGCGCGCGCGCGCTCGCGTTGCATCAGCACAATCAATTTCGTTTTGAAAGCGTAATGCTGCCCCGGCGCTGGCTTAGTCCGGGCACGAAATCTATTACCGGGAATCAAACGACATGATTATAGAGGACAGATTTCGAAATTTTCGTCGCTCGCGCGCGCGCGCGCTCGTGTTTTCTCACAGGGCTCACGTGTATATAAAGAGTCGTGTAGATCGGATACCGGGAGAGTGGCAGCATACGATGAAGAGGAGCTGGCTTTCGCTGGGTGATTTGCTGAGGCTGAAGTGTGAGAAAACGGTGACACTTCGAGTCATAGGAGAGCTTAGGCTCGTGCATTCATGCAGATTTTGAGGAAAATACTGAAATTAATGAAGTTTTGAGCGATCAGTCAGGTGATCCGTAATTCAACTTTTTAAGATGCCTGTTGAGTGATAAAAATTCTACCAGAAATGTTCTCGATTGAAAGAGAATTATTTCAAAAATAAATACCTTCAGTAAAGTATAAATTTATGAATTTATCAGAATATTGACATTCTTTTGTAATTCCAACATTACTATGGCTACGTCGAAAACGTCAAATAATTGAAGATTTAGAAAAATGAAGCCAAACAAATACACGCATGAAAAGCATCAGCTAAATTAACAGTATATAAACAGGTCGTGACAAACAGTACATCCAACCATGAAAAGAAAAAAAAATAATCAGAAGAACGCAAAGAACAGCTCGGCAAGTTCCTCGTGTCATTACATGATCCAGCGAAGCCAGCCGACGAGCGTTCGGCGGAGTATAGCTGCGCGCGGGCCAGGTGGCAATTTGCGAGCAGCAAATCGACCGGTAACGACACACCTTACTCGAGAGAGAGAGAGAGAGAGAGAGAGAGAGAGAGCGGCTGTAGCAGCTCTATGGGACCTTTCCCATAGTGCCGGCCCGACGACGTCTACATAATGCCACGTCGCCTCCTTGTCATTGTTTCCCGTTATAAAATCAGGCGTCCCAGTGTAACATTTTTACCTGGCGCCCCCGCCATTTTTCCAAGTCATTCCACACTCATCTACGACTTTGTGTTTTCAATTACAAACTTGTCCGTTAGGAAACATAAGGAGCTGCCTGTGCTCCTTGCTGTTTTTGGTGACATTTACATTTTTAGCGATTATCCTCCTGTGCAATTCATCAATTCATCGCATGTTTTTTTTTCTTTTTTTTCGATTGATCAAGGCGCGTGGTATGATTTATCATGTTGCTACATTAATGTGACACTAAATAAATTTGTGTTTTATGCAGATTTTCTGATTCACCGATTAACAAGTTCATGCGCTGCGACACAATTGTATCTGTCTTATTATCGAACCACTCTTACAACTACAAATTTCTTTTCATAAGTATGGTGAAACAACTATATATATTATTTTTATTAAAACATTTAACTAATCTATCAAATCTTAAAAAGCGTTTTTCTGACGCGGATTCAAATACAGCGATTAGAATAATATTGCTATAATATTTACAAGTATATAGCTTACTTATTACAATTTGACAAAAATGGTACATGTAAACACGTACAAAATTGCGGTGTCCATAATCTTCTTTTAATATAACATTTACCTTTAAAAAAGTCGAGGGAACCAATTCTCCGAGAAAAACAAAACTACAACCTCAAGACCTGCAATAAATTCAAACGCATCCCAGGCGTTGAAGCACACGCACAGAGCTCGTATAACATCTCGTTATGCGAGTCAAACTACGGCAGTCCTCCAGGCCCGTGTAACTCGGTAATGGCTATTTACAAAGTTAATTGTGTTATTAAGCAGCGAATCGGCCGGCGTTATTAAATCAGCCGATGAAAAGCGCCTATATACGCAGGCTCGGCCAAGAGAAAGAGAAGCTGAACGAGAGCAACAGGTACGTGTGTGTATATATATATATATAAGAAGGATGTTGGAGCGGGGCGGCGAATATCCGGCGATATGCTTGCGTCATGACCGAGCACTGATCGCCTACTGTGATTTTCTTTAATGCGCCCGAGAGCTATTTAAAAAGGGCAGCCGCCGCCGCCCCCCACGCAGGAGACGAGGGTGCATAAACGTGAGTAAGCATCTATACACTGACATTCGCCAAATAAACGAGCTGCCTGCGCGAATGTTGCCCAGGTGTCTTGCCCGACGTTTATTCGCGGGTATACCTGCGCGCGCTCGCTTTCTTTGCTCCTTTAATAACGTCGCTACTTTACCTATTATAACTCTGATGGCTGCATTACCTGCCCCCTTGACGGGGAGATTTGAAATTCCTGAAATATATTCATTGCAAGAGCAGCTGTTGATTTTGCCAGATTATAAAAAAAATGTTTCTATGAAAGAAGTTTTGGAATATCAATCTGCAGACAACTTTTAGTAAAAAGGTGTAGAACAAGTGTAACCTTCAGGAGCATAGCGTACGCGACTATGGAGCGGCGCGCAGCTATAGACGAATCAGGCCGCAATAGCAGAGTCCCGCGAAGGCCGCCGCCGGCGCATAAAACTACTCGCTCCCCAGTGCAAGCAGCGAGGGAATGAGACGACAAAAAGCCCAGAAAAAAGCTTCCCTCTCTTTGCCACCGTGCTGCAGAAGAAAAGAAAAGAAAAGAAAAGAAAAGAGAGAGAAGCGCGGGGCTGAGGCGAACAACGACCGAAAAGGTAGCCTATAACTCCCCAGCGCCTCGGAGTCACGGAGAGTGCCGCGCGCTCTTTTCTCTCCTGCAGATATAGTCTTCCGGTAGGTGGGCTCTCGCTGCGGTGTATTCAGCCGGCTCGTCGTCGGCGGCGGCGGCGGCGGCGGCGGCGGCGGCGCGCAGATTAAAAGTGAATGGGAAAAAGCGAGCGCGCCGACGTGCCGTGACGTCTTCCTTTCTCAGAGAGATTCAGCAGCGCGCGCGGTTGCAGACGAGCTAATCTCCGGGGGGAGACAAAGCTCGTCATTTTCGCAGTCGAGGATTGTAATGACGACGGCTCTCTCGATTGTATGCTTGATTGGCTGCTGCCTGCGCGAGAGGGAGCAGCTCGATGTATCTCGCAGCGAGATCGAAACGCTGCCCCTTTTTTGCTTATAGCGCGCCCTGCGGTTCCAGTGTGTGAGCTTTTACGTCTTCTCTTGGGCCATTCTGTAAACTTCCTCTTCGATGCGGTAAATATTATCTTAGAGCTTGTGATTAGAAGTTAAAATAAAAATTACAGAAAATTGAAATTGAATTTGCTTTTCTGCGCACAGCCGCATTAAAATACGAAAGAATGTTGTTGCGAGAGTAAGCTCAAGTTATTTTTACAAATCGAAGCAAAGAAGCAAGAGTGGAAAATTTGTGGAAAAAGAAAAAGTAGCCGAGAGAAATAACACAGATGGTGCGAGATAGATAAAGGGCCATGAGATAGGAGCTGCGCGCGCACGCGCGCTGAGATTGCAAGATTCTCGAAATAGTTACCATTAGCAAATATCCGCAGCGCGCTTGGGGATACATATATATATGTGGTGAAAAGCCAAAGCCGCCTGCACGTTCCACATAATTGCTATGTGCTGTAAATTCTTTTCTAGTGCCCCTCTCTCATTTCCTATGTTTAATGTAGCGAAAATAGACGCGCGCCTTGGGCTCGCTCTCGACTACCGGCAATAGTTGAGCGACCCGCTCTCGCGATGCACATCCATTGTTTGCATTGTGAAGACATGTTTTTTGCTTTCCTAGTAACTTATATTTATTTATCTGCGAGCGGAGAATATATCTGAATGCAAATTGTTTTGAATTTTTATGCATACCGCGTGTTTTTAAAGCAGTCATCTCTTCTATAGTTGATAAGTTTGTTTGATTCAAGACATGAATTCAAATTCTTACTATTTTGACAGCAGCACGAATCGAGATTCAAGATATAGATATATATATTTATGTAAAATTAGAGTTGTATAAAATTTTGTTAGGTTAACCTGCATTACAAGGCACACACTTTAAATACAATAGATCAAAGCAAAAGGATAAAAAGTAAGCAAACGTTAGCCACAGACATAAGTAAATTAGAGAAAAAATAAGGAATGGGGGGGGGGGGGGAGGGGGGGGGGGGGGGGGGGGGGGGGGGGGGGGGGGGGGGGGGGGGGGGGCTGAGAGGGGCGTTCTTTGAAATAAAAAGCCAGGGACAAGTCTCTCGTCCCGCGTTTACGATCCTTTGTATTATAACGTTCGTCACGAGCCCTTGAGCCTAGATAAATGTTGGATATATTCTCGCTCGTCGGCGGCGGCGGCGGCGCGATGATGTGCGCCGCTCTCTCTCGCAGCCCTAGCTCGCGCGGGGAGTTGCCGACAAGGCGGACTCTGCGCCGATTGCAATTCGCTGATACGATATACCTACTTGCCGCATTGCGCGCTCTTCCTCCTTCTCTCTCTCTCTATCTCTCTCTCTTTCTTTCTCTTATGTACATCCCTCGGCTTTGCCTCTCCGCTTCTTTCTGCGCGCGCGCGCGCGCGCTCTTTTTTTTCTCGTTGCCTATTTATCTTTCTACATTGTGCGAGAACGCTCTTCTAGGCGTATACAATGACAAATTAAAATTTTTTTTCCGATGTAAGCGTGTGCCTACTTGCTTGGGTCGTTAAGATCGAGCTGCTTTATCTGATAAAAATTAGCGTGGGTGCACTGCGTTTTTCTTTACTATTGTATTGATTTACGCTTAAATTTTTTTATACATTTTCCTAGAAGCATATTTGACATGTTATAGCTCTCTTCATTTTACGTGCTAGATTTTTAGTTATACATATATATGTATTGGTTACATATTTGTTATATGTACATAGATATAGTTGTTGAAATTTTGATAAGACACTCATCTTGTCTTGTATTCATATTTCATGAATTGATAAATATTTATGAACCAAATTTTTATATTCTTAATGGTATGCCATTATATTGAATATGCTAATTAAAATATTTCAATTTTGACTACTATACAGTAAAAATTAAAAAAATTTTATATTTTTCTGATGACTTATAATTCATGCAAATATAAAATATATCTTGAATCATGAATTCTGATATAATATATAATGGTCTTTTTTAATAAAGAAAGATGTATATTTTCGAAATATTAACATTGCAGATTTGGTTATCCTTGGATACTGAATATATCAAACTGATTTTTAGAATGATCTCCTGAGCGAAATCGGAAGAGCGCTGTGTTATGGAGTGAACTTATTGAAATAAAAACTAAAGCAGAAGTTGGAGAAGCAATAAACAGCAAAAGTTATATAATTTAAAAACATTTTTTAACGGTAGCCATTAATAAAAAAAAAATCATCACATTTTAATATTAATAGCGCCATGCAACATAACGTAACTCGTCCTCGAGCCTCGACCGAACAAAGGTCATCCCAATAAAATGGAGTTCACACATCTCAATAGATCGGAACCCTCTGAATGCAGAAGGGGGAGTCGGGATCGAACGGAGGGGGGTGAGGAAGGGGGAGAGCAAAAAGAGGGAAAGAGAGCTCTCTCTGGCGCGGTGTAAGAAGAGAGGGAGAAACCGCTAAGAACCTTGAGAATCGATCTCGGAGTCGATCTCGCTGTGCGCTGGCTGGCTGGCTGGCTGGCGCGCGCGCGCGCTCGACTCTCCTGCGCGATTTAAAACGAGCCTAGATAATAGAGAGCTGCAGGAGTCTTATACACTGCAGCGCGCGCGCGCGCGAGCGAGCTAGCGCAGGGGGAGAACAGCGAACGAACGAGCGAGAAGGAAGAGGAGGAGGAGGAGGAGGAAGCTGCGCGCTGGCGCGAGCCGATATCCGAATGGTATCTTTTCTCTCGCGTTCGATGTTTCCTCCTATGCCGCTTCTCTCTCTCTCTCTCTCTCTTTCTCTCTCCCTATACATATTGGGGCCCTCTGCGCGCGCTATGAGCCGCGCGCGCGCGCGCGGGGGCTGCGGCTATCGAGGTAGATGCATCTTGCAGCCTGTGCAGCCGCCGCCGCCGCCGCCGCCGCCGCCGCTTTATCGCCGCGTGAAACTTTGACCGAGCTTTTTCAAAGAGCGCGCCAGCCAGCTCTCGTGTGAACGCTCGCTCGATCATCCCGCGAATTTTCTAAGCTAGAGAGATGCGGTATATACAGGCCCCCCTGCCCGCTCTATGCAGCCGCTTTTTTTTCATTTCTCACCTTTTTATTTTTACCAAGCGTGCATGGCTTTATCGCCGGTGACTCTTCTTGTATAATTAAGCCCAGAGCTATCCTGCCTGCGGACGACGGCTTGTCTCTTAGCTCGCGAGCAGCTGCGCATGTGTCTACGCGAAAATGGGAAAGTTCCCACAGTGCTGCGAGAGCGAGCCCGAAAGTTTACTTTATATTGATGATGTGTGGCTTTGGATATCGGCAAGTTAAAGTATCACAAGGATGGTTCAGATAAGATTTTTTTGATATTTTATTATAATAACATGTTTTGACGCTGTCAAATTAATTATAGCATCTTCTGATTTGCTGATAATTTTTATAGGGCTTGAATAAAACCAAATTATTGATTAAATTTTATAGAATAGTTGTAATATGCGTATTATGCATACACCGTATTTTAAAATAATAAATATAAAATTACAAATTTATTTTTTCTCCAGATACATGTTTTACTTTAACAACCAGGATTCATTTGATAATTAATAAATATAGCTAAAACGAACTTTAATTCTATATATATACAATTTACTTTAATTGAAAATAGCCTGATAAACTGTAGCATTTTACAACATTTTAACGAGCCAGCTTCACAAATATCATCAATAATTGCAACACAAAATTAATTAATTTTTATATCCACAATGAAACAGGATCCATTCAGCCACTGAGGCGACAAAAGAGAAAACCTGGATCCATACCCACATAAACGCAGAAAATGAAAGATGCTCGGCAATAAATACAAACCGTCCATAAAAAAAAGTAAACTAACTAAAAAAAAGAGAAAAAAGGGAAAGTCTTTGCGCGGTGCCTATAGAATTTAGTTAGGAAAAGCCCATTAAGCCCGCCGTGGATTAATGATTGTTTATAGCGCAACGCGTCAGGAATTAGCATTTCCTATCCCTCATTCACGCTTCCTCGAGCTCGCACGCGCGGTGTTTTGCGCAAAAGTAACAGCGCGAGCCGAGCGCGTCCCTCTCTTTCTCCGGCGTATACACCCAACTTCTCATTAAAACGCGAAGAATATGCTAACGACTTTAACGCACCGGGAATTCAGCGAGTCTTAATAAATATCGTTTAAATTATCGACAGTTTCGCGGCTCTGCCGAAGGAGAAAGAGGGAAACATGTAAGATGGCATCGAAAAAGAGAGATAGCGTGAAGAATAGCGAGTTTGTGGACAAATGGATTTCTTGAAATGCTAAGTGTTTTCCATTTTCTGAAGATAGAGAATTTGATGAATATTTTGAATTTGTATTTTTCAAAACGACACTACGAGTAATAAATAAAATGTTAATGTAGTTGCAGTTATAATATAATAGATTGAACTGGTTTACAGGAAAAACTTTAGATTAGCTTTAAACTGATTTTAATTATCCGAAATTAATTCCAGTATCTCTAAAAATAGCTATAAACAACATCATTTTCATAATGTCTTTCTAAAGCATCACGATAAACATCAAGGCTCGTGACTCCGAAGTAAACTTCCAAGTATTCCCACATACAGGCAGCTAAAAAACAAAAAAGTCACTGGGCGTAGGTCTCGTTTACGCGTCTCAGAACTGAGCAAGTTCGCACTTAGCTCTCAGATTCTCAGCTCGCGCGCGAAATCGGTTAATTACGAACTGTCTCGTAGAGTTGCGGCAGAGAGAGAGAGGACAGGAATCTCGCATGCGATCAGCGATAATTAATACTCCATTTCCCACTACCGCGCTCGCATACGTGCGCGCACAAAGACGCAGCCGGCGATTCGCAGAGCGCGCGTAGATGTCATTTCTGAATATCGATTCTCGCTCGCGCGCGTAGGCGTGTGGTTGAGCAGTCAATGACTCGGCTGATGTCCTGAGCTGTGTACTCTGGATGCGTATATATACGTATATATCTGCATATGTGAAGCGCCGCACGGAGAACCGCGTGCTAATTACGTGCGAGCACTCGAGGAGAACACGTCTAGAGCTTTCTAGTTCTGGAGGTGATTATGCAATTTTTCCTCTGCGAGAGCGATGCGCTGGATCGTTTCGCTGATATGTGCTGTTTATTAAATTAAGTTATAGTGATATTTTTCGAAAAAATGAAGAGAAAATGATTGGTTTTGGATTACTAGTTGAATTCTATACTGGACGACATTACACATATCTAGTAGGCGAGACTACATCCACTTATCGATTTAAATCTATTAATTTGTTTAGAAATAATTGCGGAAAAGATATTTTAAACAAGATGCTTTTGAAAAATTGCATACGCAATGTAAATTATTCTGCAAGTTTTAGATGCAGTTAACATGACTTGTACTTATACGTATCATTCGCGACAAAGTTGCACAAGACTCTTCTGAAAGTATCAAAGTGCAATTACCTGTAAGTAACAGTAGTTACATATTTAATCGTATATGTAAAATATTTCTTAAACACGTAAGTAAAATTGATTATTAAACTTGTTTAATAGCTTAAAAATGCACTAGTTACCAAACAAGTGCATGTAAGTATTTCAAGTAGACATCTACAATCTGTAAGACTACGCTTGAATTAGATATAAAAAAAAAAGTTGAATATCTCTGACTTGTTTTCAAAAATAATGTAAGCTCATTTTAAATCGACTTTGTAATAGAGCTGACCAAAAGGTTCGGTTCTTGAACAAGAAGCGAGTAAACAGGATATGGCGTGTCTTCTTAATGTTTAAGAGAAAAAAGCATATTTCCTGAAAGCACTAGAGTTTAAGCAAGACAAAATAAATCTTGAGAAATTTCTTTATTTTCAAAATGTTTAGAAAGTGAAGTAAAAATAATTTCTAAGAGCCAATTGCATTTTTCAGTACAGTATTAGTTAACTTAAAAAATTATTTAGACTACCTAAAAGTTACAGTGAACCTTATAACAACTTCATGTAAATTTTTCACACGGATAATAATACACATACCGTGTCTTCTGCATAATTGAAAGTGATAAGTACGTAAGATTTCTAAAAATTAAAAAACACATAAAACAAAAAAACTACTCCCAGAAAAACAGGTTTTTCAAGATAAGCTATATTTTGCGGTTCCAATGTAGATAGTTGTGTAATAACGAATCTAATTAGAGGAGACTAAACAGGAAACCACTTTGTATTTTAAAACTATAAGTTTCCAAGAAGTCTGAACTTCTTAAGCTATATAATAGCAGTGAGGAATTTAATTCGAGGTAAATTAAAATTTATTGAAACATTATAAATGTCATTTCGCTAAGAAAAATACAAAAATAATTATGATTAGTAGAGAATTTAAAAATAAAATAAAATAAAAATAATTTTAATCTGATAAAATATTACAAAGTTTATATAACATTACAATAAAAAGAT
>JAPYZB010016093.1:0-11124 GCA_030522745.1 Eupelmus kiefferi | reverse complement strand
ATAAAGCACTGTATGCACCACGGACAAGTGAACCTTTATGCCCTCGTGTGGTTGCAGTACGAGTCGTAGGCGAGCTAGCACGAGCCGAAGGCGAGTGCGTACTGCGAGCCGAAGACGAGCCACTCACACTCGGGTCCACTTATCGCCCTTGGCACATAATGTACTATTTCAGACTCGGGCAAGGTGTTTTTAGCACTCGTCTACGCCTCGTGCTGAACACCTCACCCTCGCTAGAAAATGCTTACTTTCTCCCCTTGTTGCACAATGTACTATTATACGTCGAAAATAATGCGATAATATTGTTTCCAATATTGTATAAATATTATAGTAATATTGTTCTAATATTGCTACAATATTAAAACAATATTCGAGTAATATTGTAAAAATATTGTAGCAATATTGTGATAATATCGTATCAATTTTGTACCTACATTGTATCAATATTGTAGTTACTTTGTTTCAATATTTTAAAAATATTGTAATAATATTGCAGTAAGACTAATACTTAAAAATTATTTCAGCGTCCTGGTAAAAAATTTACCATATTCTTAACAGAATTTGCGGTCAAAAATTGATGAAATGACATTTATCTAAAAATTCTGGAAATGCTTTGAACAGAATTCCTAGACAAGCGTGGGCTTTTTTGTAAATTGGACAACGCCAGATACTAATAAAATATTTAACTTTAGAAAAAAATTTGTTTGTATTGATCTAATTGATACTACTCAATTTCTGGATTCCCGTATAATATTTCGTAGATATATTTACTCGATGTTTCACATTCTTTTAATAACTTATCGGCTCTTTATGCAGTAATAAAACTGCTTGTAAAAAATATAATAATTTTTTGTGATCATAAAACTGATTTTAATACGTTTATTAGTTGAATATTTTTAATTACGATTATATTCCCAGAAAAAATATTAAATAACATTAATAAAGTATTCTGTTAAAGTTTAATAATACCAAGTACGATTTATAATTTTAATTTTATTATATTTATATATTTGCATTAATACAAATTTTATGCCTTTTGAATACTAGTGCAGGCATAGTAATTATATTACAAAAAAGGTTATTACTAATAGAATGTATACAGTTAAAAATTGTTTAATTTTAAACTAACTGTAAACTTATGTTTTACCTCTGTAAAAATTACTATTGTAACGTATAAAATATAGAATTCCATTTACAAATAAGAGCACTTTTTGATATTTTGATTATAAATATAAAAATTAATTTTTGGTAAGAATCGATTTAAAAAGAAGAAAATACTGATACTTTCCCAGATTTTTATCGTTTTAAGGGTTTATTATTAATCGGTACTCCATTAAAGCTTACTGTTTCCTTGTTACCATCTGAGACTAAAAGAAATACTCTTATGTTATTCTCTATTCTCGCCTGTAGATGGCATACCAATAATTATTTTAAATTTAAATCGACACACTATTTTATTAAATTTGATTTATTTCAGTACATGGTGAAATTATTTATTATAAAATAAAAATAAATCATTAACTATTAAATAATATTCAAATTTGATAATGACAAATTATTTTAAAAAATCCAACGCCAAATTATTTAGAAATCTTTATTGAATTCCTGTGTTATCAATAAAAGATAATCAATATTTGAAAGCAATTGATTGTATAGTTAAAAGCCGTAAAATTTATCTTATCTTTATGTGACAGTAGCTGTTTTTAATGGAACAACCATAAATCAGTCTAAATATTAGATTCTATAAAATGTTTCAATTTTTTATACAGATTTAATCATATAATAAATACAGATTTAATCATATAATAATTTATATATCACCAAAATGTTGAAATTAGAAAAACTATAAGAAAATCAGTATAAATAAGACATTATTGTTACTAATAATTTTTTATTAATACCTAATTGACAAAATAATGATACCTTCATATATTATTAGCTCAAAGACCACGTTTAAGAATTGACTAAAATTTAAAATAAAAAATTTGACCTATTAAATTGTATAGTCATCTTATTCCTAAATTTTAAAGTCATCCTAATATAATTTAACGACAAGAGAGCTTATGATTTACTTGGGATTAAATAGTAAAATTTTGCTGAATCAGGTAAATTAATCTTGTATTTACCCAAAAAGTCTCTCCTGAGACCTCGTCTTATGAAAATGATGTATATTTTTTAATGGACACAAATGAATTGACACAATTGAAAATTTGTTTTAAAAAACTGCTTTCAAAGATAAAGAAAATAAAATATTCTGTATCGTAAATCAATCGATTCATCAATCATTTATCTATCGATCTCTTTATGTAAATGCTTATATAATATATTCACACTTTAGAGTTACTGTAGTTTATTCAAATAATTTATAACATAGAACGTTATATAAAAAGTGTTAAATTGAAATCCTTAATCAAGCAGATTTTCTAATTAGTCGACATAAAAAATATACATAACTATCTTAGAATGATTAAATTTCTACAAAAGTCTCATGATTCTTAACTGAAAACTTTGATTAATTAAGCTACGATTCAAAAATAAATTGAATTCAACTGGCACCTAATAGATTTATAAACTGAATCATCTTCATAATATTGACAGCCGGTATAAAGAAGAATCCTTTGACCGAATTTGAATGAATAAAAAATTTCTTTTCTTGTAGAAACATTCTTCTTTTTACACCTTTACCTTGAGAAATCTTACGCCGTATTTCCCATTGAAAATGTAGGTCGAATGAAATAAAAAATACAAACTTCAAACTTTGTCTGCAAGAAACACGTCATTTGAAAAAAATACCGATATCACAGTCAAAGATGACGAAAAGAGGAAATTCGATAGAAATTTCCCATCTAATTTATAATTCAAACGACCTTCAGTTCAGCCTGTTGCGCTCTCATTTCAATTAAGGACAATTTACAGCTAACAGTATCTAATTGCCTTCTTTTCTCTACACTACCACCAATTCTAGAATTAAATATTTCTATTGACAACTTTTTGCTGTACTCGAAGATACAAGCGTGCTGAAGAAATTCAATATTTTACAGTTTGTAAATAAAAACGTATACATTTCTAAGAGCATCGCCCAAGCGTCTTCAGTATTTGAAAGGCAAATAAACGAAATAATAATGTAAAAAGAGCAAAGGAAGATATTTTACATCCCAGAAAAAACGACAATGCAACTTCTAAAAATGAAAAAAGTATTATGTTAAAATTTACTTTTTAAATTCCTTTTTTGAAAAACGTGTAACTTAAAAAAAAAATCATAAAATAATTTTTTTTAAGGAAGTATATAAAGGAAATTTCAATCTCTTGAAAATGGTATAAAAATATTTACGATTTTTAATTTAAAAAATTAGTCCAATTAAGCTAATGTAATTTATTTAAAAAATCTTTGTAATTTATTTTAATTACCTATAGTTTTTCATTGAATTAACAAATCATAAATATTTGTAAAAGTCCTTTAATATATGTTTTTTGTAGAAATTATTTTTAATCATAAAGACTTATTTTAGGAAATTTTTTCTCATTTTATACTAAATTTAAATATTTTTAGGAATTTCTTTGTGATATTGTGTATGTTTACATTGCTTGATTTTCTCTAAATTTCGTATGAAAATTTGTGTATAATTTCATAACTTGAACTAGTTAGAAAAATAATAAATTTAAAAGACTTAAAAATTAGAAAGACTTAGTATTTTTTCTAAAATTAATAAATTTTTACCATTAAGAAAATTTTATTTAGCATATTATTTCTATTTACTTAATCAATTTAATTTAAATAATTTTAATTAGCGTTAAAATTTGTTAAAAAACTATAAACAAACTACTTATCAAATTCAGCGAATTAAGCACTTAATTCACAATTACTTAACTAATTAAATTTTTTCGAATTTGCGAAATGTTTAACTTGTTCCTTGACTTTGCACATATACCTAAGATGGAATACCAATAGACTCACTTATATTAAGCGATTGGCCAAGCCCAGAAACTATCGACTACCTATACTTATAAGTATAAGTTCTGGCAATTATTAAGATGGCAGCAGAATCATTCAATTATTACATTTTTCCAGTAAGAGACGTCTATCTGAAATCTGCGATAGATTAATCATCATTACTAATAATCAATAGTCACACGGCTTAATAGAATTAGTTAGTTATATTCCTTTAAATGATTCAAACGTAGACATGGTACTTACTAATTTCAAATGATACTTTAGGAAACATGACTAGTTATTTTACTTTAGAACTTCGACTTGTCATTTTGTATATAATAAAATAACACTTATGTAGGTCACCGGTCACAAATACTTAATTTTTCTTTTTTTTTTTAGATAAAAATCGACTTACGAATGTTTTTTTTCACTTTTACTCACCTTTCCTTAAAGATTCATTAATTTAAAAACAACGTAATTACGACAACTATATAGTCATTAACTATTTTAGGCAATGCTGTGATCACTAATAAAAGAGAAACTGAATAGGTCAGGCATTATTCTTAATACTTAAACTATTTTGTCCGAGTTGAAGATTAAAAGATGAAATTTCAGACGGAATCGTAAATTTTATTTGAGTTGTCATTTTTGTTTACTTTTTTGCGTCACGGTAAAACATTTGCTATCTCTTCACATAGCTATAAAGTAAATACGTGTAATAAAACGTAATCTTGACTTTAAAACTGAAGTAAAACTCTGCTACTATTTGCCGTTTTATAAAAGTGTACCAATAAATTTTCTATTTTTTCTGAACTTATGGATTTTTATAATAATTAAACAAAATGTATTTAAATATTTTTATTTCAGTCATATAGTTTTGAACGATGACTTTCAAATATTTGAAAAAACATAATTGCATTGTCATGATAATCGACCAACTCAGCTACTGAAAAATTATCTGTCAGATATTTTTTGTTGAATACATAACTGTTCTAACATGTACAATTATATCTATCCGATAATTATTGTCGAGCAAATTCACGGGTCATTAAACAGAATGAAATAAAAACTGGTTATAAAAAGATTCTTTTTACCTTTCCGTTTATATCCCTTTTTACTGCTGATTTTTTATCCAAATTACAAACTTAGGCATTTTATGCTCATACAGAACAAAAAAGTATTTCATTACCTTGCATTTGTACATCTTGACGAAACGTCTACACGATTCAAAAGCAGTTTCCTGTATCTTGTAATTGTACGATCGGACGAAATATTCATTTATTTGATAACAACAGAAGCACAGATATATACATCCTATTTCTGAACATACGCAGTACAAAAATCTGATGTGACTTCTCATATATATTTTTTTTCATTCAAGTAGGATCTTTTAATGCATAAAAACCTTCCAGAAAAAATTCTTAACGTATTCAATTGATTCAATAACACGACAGAAATTATAAGTTAAGAAAGAGAACTTCATAAAGCGAAGAAAAATGGATTCTAAATTTAAGAAGTAATAAGTTCATTAACATTCATTGATTGCACTCAAATTTTTATACACTAAAACTAATTAAGTATGTACATATCGTCAGTTAAGAGGAAAAAAAGGTTTGAACTCTCATGAAAGCGCTGCACAACTGTAATAAGTCAAATCAACACAAGAAAATGTGATAAGTTAGTCAAGCTCTTAGAAAGGTAATTCCTAGGTCGAGTGTTTAAAAATGTTACAATTCAAGGGCTTCTTTTTTTATTGACATTTAAGTTGAGAATTGTTGGAGTGATTTGAAAATCTACTTCCTTAAATTTATGAATCTGGAACCTATAAATTCATGTATAAACCTAAAATCCTAAACTCAAGACGGAGATAAACAAAAATAAATAAATTGCTAAATGCCAATGAAAAAAAATCCTAGAATTGTAACATTTTTTAGCACTCAGACAAGATATTACATTTCCCAGCGCTCGACCTAGAAATTACCTTTCTAAGCACTTGACTGACTTATCACATTTTCTAGTGCTCACCTGAATTATTATTTTGTTTAGCGCTAGCACGAGTTTCAACCTTTTCTTCGCTCAGTCGACGGTATATACATGTGAGTGTGTTTATTATTATAAATCACTTTAAAAAATGGATTTTTAAAATTTTTCATATTTTTTTAATTAAAATGTGAACAGAATAGAGAAAAATTAGATTTTCTCAAAATTTTGAGGACACCTGCTGCACGAATAAACAAAAAATAGATATCAATTTTGTTTCATCCACGGTTTTAACGTGATATGGTTGATAATTTATTTTAAGAAAAGTTTATTAAAGGAATTAGTATAAAAGTCACTATTATAATTTCGATGATAAAATTTTTAGGTAAAGACATAAGACAATGATATCCAGCTTTTTTGACATTTCTTTTTATTAACAGCAATCGCGAAGTAGGTGTCTCGATAATTTTAAACAAAATTGTTTCTACAAAACAAAACAGTATACTATTATATGTATATATATGATTTATTTTACGTGAAATCGGCCGACCAAAATTTTAAAAGTTCTAAAACTTTGGAAATCGTTTGAGAACGGTGAAAAATGTCCATAAAAACTTTCAGCTCAAACAGTATACTATTATATGATTATATGTACATACATGTTATATTTTAAAAAGTTTCAGCCCAGTCTGTAAATTTAATTCAATGAAATTTACTGATACATCGTGAATATTTACTACTTTACAGCTAAAATGCTGCAACTAATTAACATAGTTGCAGCATGTTAGCTAGTAAATACTTAGTGGATTTGTACTAATTTAAATGTAGAGAGCATACAATCAAAATGGGTGAATTTTTTTAGGATATCATAACAATGGAATTTTTTATGATTTACTGGTAATTAGCATTTTTGTAATAAAAAAACTCGGATATCTTGAGAATTTTGTGAAGAATTTAATTGCATTATTAAAAAATTTGAAAGGGTTGGTTTGTAATGGGCCATTAATCTGTCCATATGCGTGAAAATGATTGGGCGGCTGCGCCTCTAAAATATATATATCTGAAAATTTTTAACACACCTCATTCAAATAGACATAAAATTTTCAAAACTCTGAATTTATCGGCTTTGATAAGGCACCTCTTCAAAGACATACATTATAATTTTCATAAAGTTGAGTAAACAAAAAAACATTTTTAAATCATTATATATTCATATTCTTTTATTTACTTAGCCTGCTCTTTATTTAGTAACAATGCATAAGTTTCTTAATTAAACACAATAACTACGATATCTACTATATTTGATTTAGTCACACGTACATAATTACACAATACCACGGAAAATAATTTAGAAAAAAAAGGGCATCGAACCTTCAAACCTAAACACCTCAAATTAATTAAACCAACGCATATCGTAACCCGCGTCATAAACCTCCCACAAAGCTCGAAAACCAAACCGCCAAGGTCCTCAAAATAAGAAACCCAAAAGGTATGCATACAATCGTCACACCGCAACTCATCATGATCCGAATGAATTAGCGATTATCGCGCGTGCCGCGCTCCAACTTAACCATTTCACAATAATGCTTGAAGCTCCGATCCGCCGCCACGCTCGCACATCTACATCTATACATGCACAATCCCGCGCCGTTTATCGCTTCCTCAATGAAAAAAGCAAAAAGAAAAATACGCACGTATATACATATACGCGTAGAGCCGCATATATAGAGTGACTCCGGGACTTTATCAGCCTTCTCTCTTTCCTTTTGCAGATCTCCCGCCGCCACACACATACAGCTCGCTCCTCGAAACTACACACATCGCGTACATAAAGCCGGCATCACAGCGAAGGTCAACTTCTGGGAATCTTTTTTCGGTCTCTATAGAGCCTCGCGCTCGCGCGCCAATCGGCCAGCCTGCCGCGCTTGTATATACCGCTACACAGCTCTGCGGTCACGTGTTCGCGCGCTGCGATTTTTAGGGGGTTAGGCGCGAGCGCGCGGCGGTGAACGCGCTCTGTAATACTCGCTCGCACGCACACAGTCGCGCGCGCACATATATACCAGAAAGAGACACGGGCGGCGCAGTCGTGCGAGCAGTTCGGAAATCCCGTCAGTCGGCTCGCGGACGTCGCCACGCACTGTCGTCTGCTTTTAACCGTCCGCGTCGTCCGTGCCGCTAGTATATAGTTTAGCAGCACGCTTATTTAGGTGCCAGTGCGCGCGTGCGCGCGCTTACGCATATATAGGGTGCAGAGAGAGAGAGAGAACGAGCTGTGCAGCTGATAATACATCGCGGGCTGCAGTGTGGAGCGACAAAAGGGCCAAGTGTTATGGGACGCGGGTGGCACTCTGGTTTGTTTCGGTGAGTGTTTTTGCAGTTATAGTCTTGTATTTTTCTCTTGCGACGAGAGCAAGTGGATATCTATGGAAGGTCCGGCGTTTTTCTGTGTCGCGGCATTGAACGATTTTTCGGAGGTTAGAGGCACTGGTCACCTTTTGGCTCGCGCGGAGCGTTCTTTTTTTCTTTACTGTGGCTGACACACACGCGTGTAGGTATATACACACCTGACGCGCGGAGGAACAGCGAAGAGCTGGTTGTAAAAGGGGAGCTAGGCTTGTGTCAACGGTTTCCGAAGCTTATATACCTTTGTTTGCCTTCGGATGTGTGTGTATGAAAGCGCGGACTGTCTCTTTGCTGTGTGTATATATACAGCGGGCGAGCTATGCGCCTGCGGCTACCGCGCGTGCGATGAATAAGCAGTATAATTGAAGCTTTTTGGATTTTCGCCCAGTCATTACGTAAGATGCGGACGGGGGAAGATCGGCAGAATCGCTCTCCCGGTGTGCGATTAATTTGCCAGGGAGCCACTGTGTTTGCCTGCGTTTGTTTTGTTTTCACTTGCTTTCTGGATGTATTGTGATGGGTGATTGTAGTTCTGTGGTACTGCTGTTTGAATTTTAAATTATGTGTGGAGACTATTTTGATAAAGTGTAATCTTGTTTAGTTTATGTATGGAGACATTGGTTGATGCCAACATGTCATCGGTTTGGTGACAGTGGTTTTATCAGATTTTTTTTTTTAAATTGGAACATCCGTGTTAAATAAGATTTTGCAAATTTTGTAATGACAGCTGCAGATGACTGTCTTGTGATTTTTACTTTTGCTGCACTAATACTTTTGTGCGAAAGTAAGTTTGATAATTAAGCTAACAAAGCATGTGCAGGAAATGTGATGTGAATACTGATTAAAGTATAATGGTGCGGAATATATTTGTGATTTACTGTGCTGGGGGTACGCATTGTCAGTCAAAAAAAAAGTTGTGTAATATAAAATTTTTGTGTCTTACTGCTTTAGATGTGATAAAATGTTCAAAATCTATCTTAATGATATCTTTTACTGATTATGAATTATCTTTTATAATTTGATAATCATTAATATAAGAAATAACATAATTTGAGCTTCTACACATTATTATCTTTAAATTTTTTTGTACCAATGTAATATTTTATTAACTTGATAAATTTTATTAAAAATTATGTCAGTGAATATTTTATTTAACTTTTGAAATATTACTTCATAAATCTCTAAAAGTTGACTTTCAAAAATAAAAAACTGTCATTCTCAATGATTACTTGCAGCAGTAATTTTTTATTATAATTATTCATAATTTTTAAGTTCAAGCAATTTTAAAAGTATTAAATTTAAATTCCATTTTGAAAAAGTAAAAAAGTTCTTATATATACCCAAGTCATAAATTCATAAATCAATGGTATTAAGAAAACTTTACAGTGTACAAATTACTCTGTCAGTAGTGTAAACAGAAACTAAGCCATTAGAAATCTTAATTAAATAATCTTGCTTTAACTTTTGTTAGCTATAAATCAAAAGTTTTTCATTGTAACTTGGAAGGGAAGTGTAAATAAATCATTAATAAATAAATTATCTTGCAATATTTATAATTAGTTCACTCATTAATAAAACTAATAGTACTATTTATTTAATAATTAAAATTAAAAATATTTATTTAATAATTAAAAATTATTTTATTACGTAATTCGTATAAATAAATTAAATCCAGTATTTTTTGGAACCTAAAATAATGCAATCTCAAAAATTAATTTTTAAAAAAAGTAATAATAATCATTATTTAAATATAATAATAAAATATGTGATAAAGCATAGGTTGCATTCATTGCAACAAAAAATTAATGTTAAACAATACCTTATCTTTTGAAAAACAGTCTGATCCCCTACTGTTGCTGATCACTTATCACATTTATAGATATTAAGACTAAACCGGCTCTGCATAGATAAGATCTCTAAAGAATCAGCTTGGGGTAATCTATGAATGTCACCTCTTTCCTGTTTCAAATGATTGATAAATTCTAGAAAATTTAACACCGATCATTCTAAGTTCTATTCTGAACACTAAAGAGAATTTTTTTTAAGAATAATATAAATACTTTATTTCGCAACTGGTGCGCTGAGCATGTGTTTTACACACCGGTAGGGTTTTTCATCTTAGCGAAGTGAGGCCAACTTACACCTACGCTTAAAACATTAACTGAGCTTTGTGCAATATTTACGAATACAGTTTTTTAAATACATAGATGAATTAAAAAAAAAATTAAACGGGATCCTTGGCAAGTGTAAAATCTGTCGCCTGAGCAAAGTTAAAAAGATAATTACGCGATAGAGTTGAATGAATTTATTGTTCGTGCGATGAAGTTTAAGGAAATGGAAGACTCTATTGCACCTCGCGAACTATCCGTTTAAACAGATAATTACGTGAATTAAAAATCGAGTTTATACCCATGGGTATATGTCAGATGAATATTCAGTGCATGAAGTATTGAGATTCTAACACTTCGCACACGAAGCAAGATACTTAGCGTTTGTTTCAATTGCTAGGTGTAATAGTAGCTAGGTGTAATTGGTGGTGGTGGTGGTGTAGTAGTGGTGGTTGCTAGGTGTAGTAGGTTGCTAATGCGTTAGTACTTTAAAACGTGTGCGAAAAATCGGCTTTAGCAAGCTTAGCTTTAGAATGGCTACTATGTTCGATACCAATGCAAAAGTGATTTTAATTTCGTGTGACGGTTGTCTCTGACAAGGAAAGGACCCCACCTCCGGGTCACGGATTTTGCTAAAACTTTTCCAGGGCCTTTTTTGACCAAAAAAATGAAACCCGTGTCTCGGGGTTTCATCGAATAGGC
>JAPYZB010016086.1:0-10471 GCA_030522745.1 Eupelmus kiefferi | reverse complement strand
CTATATTTTTGCTGTCCGCTCTAGTTTCCAAGTTTATTAAAACGTACTCTAACCGAATAAAAGTCTATAAAAGTTAGTTGTTCGTAAAATTGATTGATGAATATAGCAACGTTATAACATCGTAAAAGTTATTGAAAAATTATCGGCGAAAATGGTATATTAAAAATTGTTTACACCACTTTATTGCTACACCAGTAAGTTAACCTATATATCCATCAATAAGCTCCTCTCCTACACGATCAATATTCGGCGCCCAACGCGCTCAGAGAGCCAACAATCCCGCAATTACGAGATTTTCACATTCAATTGTCCGTCTTAACTGCACAATCGCATTAGGTGGGTGACTCAGCGTTCGACGCACGTACAATTCCAAAGCCTCTCAAACGCAGAAGATCCCCAGGCGCGCGCGGCCATTGAAAGGCCAGCTGGAAGCTGCGCCTACACTCTTTCAAAGATGAACTTGGACCAGCCGCAGCAGCCCGGAAGTCCACGCTGCTGCGGTCGGCACGTGTGCATCTAATGCCCGCAATGTATCGTCGCCTCCCCGCTGTGCGCGCTCTTTCCTATCTCTCTCCCTCTCTCCGTAATCAGGGAACAAAAAAGGGAAGGCAGTCAGACAGAGATAGAGCCGGAAAAACGAGAACAATCAGCTCTGTTCTCGTTAACCAATGGCTCGGCCATTTCGAGGCGCTCGCGTACACCGCAAAGCACTGCGCTCGCTCTCGACTTTACTTATTCCCATACACTTTCCCGGCTCTATTTATCTCGCTGACGGCGCGGCGCGTTGCCGTTAAACGCCGGCAAAAAAGCCGCGACGAGCTTGAGGCTTTTCCGCGAAACTTTGCCCCTCTCCGCCGTCCAGTCAGCAAAGTTAACTCGCCGGCTACTTCAACTTCGTTCGGGCGACTGGCCGAAACAAAACGAAGCCACCAAAGCCACAGCGCAGAAATTTGTTTTACCGGCCGAGCGGGGGCTCAGGTTTTGCGCGAACGGAAGAGGCGTTAAGCGTATAATATAATTTATATCTGCCGGTTTACGTGCGGACGCTGGCAAAGTTAAAGTCAACTTGTTTTCCGGGATCGGGCTTTAGACAGATTGCGCGGCCAAGGCTCATTATGGAGCTTTAGTTTGGAGGATGATAACAAACGGAACGCTTGTCGGAAGTAAGAGCGAGGTTAAAAGAATGGAAGATGCAGGCTTTTAAAGTTTGTCTCTTGACTCGCAACAAAGAAGTATTATAATTGACCCGAGAAGCGGATCGGAGTTGTTTTGTATATTCAAAAGTAACGTTCTTTTCAACCAGTTTCACCCTTAATGTACAAGTCTCTGTACCGTTGGCAGCTGTATATATTTGCTTACAAAAAAATGTAATGCTTCTAGCTTGCCCTGGTGGCTCTAATTGTTCTTTTTGCTCACCGCTGTGAACGAAGAAGAGAAGCAGACGTTAGCGTTTTTCTTTCTTTCATCGCAATGATGTCCTAGTTTTCTTTTCGCCTATCTCGTCAGAACTGGAAACTGGAAACTGGAAACAGTAGAGAAATTAGGAAAATAATATCACTTGTTAATTTAGATTTTTAATGAAAATCAAAATTTTCGTTGCATTTGTTTACTTTTTAAAAATGTAGGATACTTTCAATAAATTTGTAGATACTTTCATAAAACTGCCTTCGACAAAAATAAACCTTATTGAATAAGCTGGAAAATCTTTCTCAGTAAAATGTCAACAAGAGTTAATAATGGTGACAAGACAAAGTAAGATGAGACGTAGCTCTCAATATATAGCAACAAAATGATACAGCAGTTTTGGTAGTCTTTCAGAATGAAAGGGCGGCCTCCTATATAGTTGGAACATATTTTGTGTCAGATAAAGGCATAATGTGCCATATTCTGTACATTAGCCGTGCATTGAGAAACAATTAACTTTTGTCGATAAATGCTGTTCATACAAAGCTAAGAGGAATCAAACGAGCGTAATTACGCATGGAAAGTTTTAAAACAAATAACCGCATTTGATCGGAAGTTGAAAAAAATTACCAATACGAAGAAAGCACGGAAAATATATTAATCGCATTGTGCTCTTTTGTATAACGGTAGTTAGCTTTTTATCCATTTATTCAATATCGAATGTACTGAAAATGCAGAGAAGAAAGGGGAAAAAAGTTGGCAAGCAATGCGCAAGCCGTTTCCAAGTCGGAATGCAACTTACTCTTTATGTTCTCTGCGCAGCGGAAAGCGAGCAATTTGCTTTTATTTCAATTTTCATACGAATGAAGAATGTGCAAAAACGAAGAAACGATAATAGCAGCACATATCGCAAATCATTTAAAATCCAAATTTCCACATAATCATTCTAAAATCAGCTTCCCAACAATAAACCACCTCGAAAGCCAGATCACAGAGCCATCATTCCGCCATTATCGTCGTCGTACATCGGCTCGCTATTACCGAACAAAGTAAGCCCTCCCTCTCACTCTCTCGATTCAGCCAAGACAATCGCGCCGAGACTCGGCCATTACCTGGACACATTGTAACGTCCATCAGGCCGAGTCCATGCAATATTGCGCACATCCTGGCTATGTCAAAGCAGAGGGCCTAGCCCGCCAGTTTGGTCAGTGGCGATAACTCGACCGGCACTTCTGTCGTATACGCGAGAGAGAGACGGAGAGAGTATGTACGTGGTCTCCGATCGAAGCGGCTACTACTACACATCGTCTTTCACTGTACTGCACGGGACAGACCAGGGCTAGACTAGACTGTATACCTACTTCGTGGATGATGCGAGGAATTGACCGAGCGTCTCTCTGTCTCTCCCTCCGCCGGAGCCTTCGGAGATTCAATTATCCCGCCGCCGCCGAGGCCGGGGCTAAGTTCACCTTCGATCGCGCCGCGCGGCTCCCTCCGCCCTCCAACTTCCAGTACGCAACTTTTATTGGATTAAGCAGACTGGCAGAACTAAGAATTACGTGTTTTTCGATACATTAAGTAGAGCTAACAATGTAATATCGAGCAGCCGGCCTGAAATTGCGCCCTGATATTCGAAAACTTTGCAATTTTTTTACTTTATTGCGGAATAGCCAATAAAGCTCATTGTAAACATCAGTTTACAATCTAATAAAATGCAGCATGCAGAAGAGCGGCGTTTTAACCCGTAATACGTAAACTATTGCAATATCACGCGCTATAATTGGCACATCTGGACTGGACGTATCCGCTTTGAAACGCGCAATTATTCCCACATAGAAACGCTCGCAGCACCGTTATTTTATCCTTCCACAATATCACAACTATCTATCGTAATGCAAGCATTATATAAAATTAAAAAAAAATTTTTACTACACAACGCCGAGGCGGAAGCGCTCTAGGCCGCGCGCTCTCGAATATATATACGGCTCCTTCCTTTCACCTGGTGGGCGCCAAGCGACCGATCTGCCGCCGTCAGCCATATGCTACCTCGCTGTCAGAATATGCACCGCACACATGACTCGCGCGCTCTCTCACTCGGCGTGTGTGTTCCCACCACGCGGCGCCTGTTTGCCGATGTTCCCTGCTTTTGACAGGTTTGGAGGAGCCACTTCCACCTTGTGTGTGTGCTCACGTGAAATTCGATAGTCGGCCGCTTACGCCTGAATGCCAAGAAACCCGCTCTGTGTGTACGTGTCAAGCGATCGCGCGCTTCTTCTTAAAGGGGAAGCGCAAAAACTGCCCGATCGCGCGCTTGATCGCAAACAAGGTCAGCGAGCAAAAAATCGTTATTTTTTTCATTTCGCCACCGGGATGGATATTCGGAGCCGGCGAAAATCGAACAATACGTATACACGGGACGAAGCAGATGGCGTCAATTTTTTTTTTTCCACGCCAACGAGTCATTGTCCTAGACTATACATCGCAATCAACCCTATCCATAGAGAGGAGAGGCGAAACGCGAGATGGCAGAGAGTCGTCATCGGACCATCCCTTTATCGAGAGAGTCCAATAATGGAAACTACGTCGCTGATTCTATTTTCTCTCCCTCGGGAGTCTGTGCACAGCCAGCGGCGCGCTGGCCCTGGTAGCAGGGAGAGCCGCTGCACATACGGCCTGGCCGCGCGCGCAATAATAGTTATTTATTAGCGTTAAATCAAATACGTTAACGCGGTGCGCCGGTGCCTCGCGCGCCGTTAGCCAATATATATGATAATGCAGACAATAATAATCCCGGAAGAGGCCACTTTAGCGCCGATCGGTCGCGCCTTATGCCGCGTCAAAGTTTACGGATTGCAGCGCAGGCGGGACGGAGAAAAAAAAGCCGAATGGGGAGGATGCTAATGCGTAATTTAGTCACCCCAGCGGCTGGCGCGCACTCGAGAAAGAAGCGCCCCTTTAATTTCCATAGTCATTGTTTACGTTGTCAGTCAAAATATGAGATTAGCCGCCGCGGGGATACATATTCCCGGGCGCGCTGTGTCAACATCGGCGCGGAGGGCCGGCTAGTAAATATTAACGAACTTGTTGAGCTACTTGGAATGCCTTAAACCCGAAACTGCAGTATTTGCATTGAGTTATGCGCGCGCACCGTATAAATTCAGCCCTGCGCGCTCATTCCGGCCCTGTATACGGCCGTAAAACAATGCTCCAGCCAACACGCGCGATATGCAGGTCCGTTTGTTATCGAATAGTTTGGCCAATCACTTGCGGCTTTTCTAAATAATACGCCATTTCGTTTCTCTCAACGCTTCGCGCGCAAATTGTTTCTGAATACACGCAGCCAGAGAGAGAGAAATATTGACAAACATTTTGATTGCGTTACGAAAGTCTAGTTACAGAGGGGGCGAGAGAGAGAGAGAGAAAGAGGCTGCAGCGACAAAGCAAAACAAAGAATCCAATCAATTAGCAAGGACAATAGACAGGGCGATATACTCGATATTCCTTTCTGCACACGCGCTCTCGAGCTCTCTCACAAAGCCGATTCAAAAGTAATCTGCGCGCGCGAGAGGCAAATTGAGTTTGACGCGCTCACGCCTTGGCGAATCGAAAGCGCCCTCGTCTTTTTTAGCCCGCTAGCAGGCACGTAACGGGGTTATATGTGCGCGCGCCCACGCAGAGACGAGAGAGCGCATATATATACATGCCCCAGTGAGTGTGAGTGTGCACTTGCATACTGATGTTTCATTAGCCAGGCGCGCGTAGGAGAGAGCGGCTCTTGGACTGTCAATCAAGTGAGGGCGGCGTATAGCCAGATGCGTCTCTCTCTCTCTGCGGCCGCTCTTCTCGAGAATCGAACGATCCCCGCGCGCGCGCGCGCTCCGTGTATAAGGGGATACAATTATCCAATGTTTGATTAGCCATCCGCGCTCTCTGGCAATCTGCTTACGCCGTTAGCTATATAGCGCCGCTCGAGTGCGCGCATACCACGCGGAGAGGCCCAGTTCGCTCTGCTGCACCGAGCACAAAGCTTATATATACACCTCCCCACGGGAGAGAGGGAGAGAGAGAGCTAACCGATAGTCCGCGGGAGAGCTAGCTTTCTCTCATCCCCGGCGAGCGAGCTTCTTCCTTCCTTTTGTATATACCTAACGGGCATATTAAACCGATTTTCTAGGGAGCACGGGGGAAAGAGCGAGAACCGAGAGCGGGTTTTCTTGGGGATAGAGATGCGCGAGAAATCCCCCAAGAGATCGCTAAGCAAAGCTCCGCGATTTGGGGCGAGCTGTACTCGTTCTTTGCTTTCATGCTCTCACGCTCCTGCCTCAGCTACCCCTACCCCTACCGCCTTTTTCTTTTGAAATTCTAAACTAACTTTTCGCCGAAGAACTTTGATGTATTAAGGGGAGGAGAAAGCGATTCTTAATCCATAATCCAGATCAACGTTTCAATTCCACTCTCTCTTCTCGAAGATTAAAATATTTTCCGCGAGCTTAAGAGCGACGACGAGCCCGCGCTTTGTCGGCCCGACGTCACTTTGACGGCGTTAAGCTGGGGTTTGTCTCCTATTTCTCGGCCAAAAGTGAATAGCGGAAGCAAGTCTCGCCAATGATTATATCCCGTTCCTCGGAATGCGATATTTAAAACTATGGAAATCTCGTCGATACATAAAATCATGTGTACGATTTCTCTAGGCAATCGTATGGAAGCATAACAGCTAGGGTGCGCTCGGTACAATAAAATAATCCAATAGGAAAATGTTTGCCTACATTATTTCAATCAAGCAGGCCGTAAATCTCAGTCGTTTAATCCCATTGTTCCGAGTGCCAGCTCTGGGGGTTATAAAGAAGGCGAAAGTTTAACGACATAAATGCAAATAAGAAAAGTTTACTACTCCGGTCTTGCGACATCAAAGTGCGTCGTTTCAAAGTCAAAAAGCAAGCCCCCACTTGCGCGTGCACACACTTTAATGGTGCGCGACGTCAGCGGCGGCGAGAGACAGAGACTAAGCCATCGGAATATAAAGCGTAATCGCGTTTTGATGCTCGGCCCGGGCGCTCCTCCATCATCGTAAAAGCCCAAACTCGGCCGGACAGTTTCTGGGGATTAATTACGAGCGCGCGGGCCAATCGCTGTCCCCTCCCTCATATATATTCAGCTAGCCTCGGACTGATTCAGGCCGCGTATATGCGTTATCTGATCGCGCTCACTTCAAAACAGATAGTTGCTCCCTTTCTGAGTTTTTGCTCTCCTCGGGATGCACCCACGCACTTCCAGAGGCGCAGCGTGTGTGTGATTACGTTAGCAATCACTCGACGCGCTGCGTGTATGTACTATATATATAGAGGGGGAAGCTAACGCACTCGCTCTCCTTTCTCCGCTGGCGAGGAGGAGCTGGAGAAGGCTTGTAACTCGTTATTAGCGAGGCGGAAGGGTGGACTGCGCGGCGCTGGGAGAATAGATGCCCCGGCGATGATAAACGCGCCGAATCGAACGGCTGATCGACTCGGCGAGGGCAGAGCCGAATGAATGTTTTATCGCTAAATTGTTCGTTTCTCTTTTATGTGTTTTTCTCCTCAGCCGTTTGTTTCCTTTCTTTCCGCTGGGCTTTTGCGGCCTGCGAAGTTTTTATGGCCGATCTTTTTCTTTTTTCTTTTTTTTTGGAGCTGGTGTAATCGCTCATTTTTATTGTTATTGCGGCGAGAGGAGGCAGGTGGTTCGCGCCGGTTGATTTGAATTATTGAGCTTGTAGATGTTATTTTTAAAATGTAATAGTATTTAATTTTCTACTTTTGTGTATTATGTACAGTATAATCGAGCCGAGTGTATTACATTTCTGAATTAATACCCCTAGCTAGCTATTAGTTTACTCGGTTGCAAAATTTGCAATCATTTCAAGCCGCGCAAAGAATGAATAAGTAAAATGAAATTTCCGCGATCTACTTCCCGTAATTAAAAGAAAACAAAATATACGAATACCATAAAAGTTTAATAACGAAGTGTTCAACCGAAAAAAACCTCAAAGGGAATAGAGCCGAGAGGGATCGTCGCGATTCCGCGGCGGATTATACACGTATATAAAAAGCAAAAGGTAAAAAAAGACCGCGCTTGAAATTCTGGATGACGGACTCACACACTGACTCCAGCCAATACTCGCACGTACACAGCTGCGGCACGCACGAGGAAGAAAAATAAAGCTCGGCGAGGGGTAGGACAGTAAAACTACATTAGAGCAATTACCATTGGCAGCTGGCTGAAAAAGATTTAAAGAGCTCTGTCGCGAATTACGGCGAACAGCCCTTCTGCATCGGCGAATGGCTGCAGGCGCGTCAACGTGTCACGCATACTGCAGTCCCGGGCGCTCGCTCAAGGTATATAAGCAACGCTATTTCGAAGAGCCCTCGGAAAATGGATGCACTTTCCTCTCGGCCGCAATATAACGCCCGCTCGCAATATTACTGCGCAGCTCCCGCGTTCTCGCTTCGACACTCCCTCTCTCTGTTTTTTCCACCGTTGCTGACGCAGTGTATGTGTGTGTGTATGTACGGGGGCGGTAGTTACGCTGCGGAGGAAAGCCATACGCGTGGAACGAAAAGATAACGCAATTTAGCCGGGCTTTTATAATCCACTCTCTTCCGGGCCGCCGCGGCTCCCTCTCTTTCACTCCTCTGTCGCGCTGCTTTCTTTAGCGCGCCTCCCGCATGACTAGTAGGACACTTTTGCGCGACTGAGCCTTTTTTTTATTTCCCCCCGCACGTGCTCGCCCGACACGGACCCACGTTCGTGTGCGCAGCCGTACACGTGTGAAAGCCGCCGCTGGAATTACAACCCCGCGCACGCCGGAGCTTCATTATGCCCCGATAAAATCTCGCGAACGTCACGGCTTCCGGCCGCGTTATACCGCCTCGTTAAGCCCTTTTTCGCGAAATCTTCCGGAGACACAATGATGAGCGCGAGATTACGCGCCTCCATGCCGATCTATAACGTATCGATAATGCGATATATCGCCTGAGTAGAAAAACGTGTCGCTAGCTCGCAGCTCCCAAATTACTCGCTGATTTACGACGAGTAATCCGCGCGTGAAATTTTTTTTTTCCCGCGGCGCGCGATATTAATTATAATAAAAGTCAATTCGCCCGGCGAAAATTTGCGCGCATAAATCAGCGTTTATAAAACCTACTCCCGGCGGGGCGCGCTTTTCCCCAATTTTTCTATGAAAAAAAAAAACAGCGCGGCAAGCAAGTCGGAGCGAGAAAATGATTTATATCGGGCGCGCAGCCGCCCTCGCTTTCCGACGATATTCATACATTATACGGCCGATGATTACGGCGTAGTCGGCGAATCCGAGGCGAGCTCGTCACTTCCCTGCTATATAGTAAGCCGGCTTGCTCCTGCGATTGAGATGAGGAGGAAAAAAGCACGCGGCCTTGTACATCAGCGGAAAATCCATATAAACGCGTGGGCGGAGGCGCTCCTCGCAAAGGTGCCAGGCTATTACCTTTAAACGGGCGTCGAAGCTCGCGCGCGAGCTATCTCCCTCTCGCTCTCGTCTATTATCTTGATTAAAATATCCAATAATCAAATTCCTCGGAGAGCGAACGAGCCCGAGAGTCGTTGATTAACGAGCCGAGAGTGACGTGGCCCGAAGCCCGTTTTCATCATCTTTGCCCCCCTGCAGTCTTTTGCCTCCTATATAACCCTCACCCCCCTCTTCTGCAGCTGCACATCGCGTTTTTCACGTTACGTTCTTCCACGTATACCGCACGGCTCGCTGTATACACGCGTTATCCAGCAAACATTTTCCTTCCAGCGCGATGCTCCCGAAAAGTCGAGCTTTCGATCCTTTTCTCCTGCAAGCTTGCGGGCTCGTTATACGCCCGGTTTATATTCCGTTTAGCCGTCGCGCATATTTCTCCCTCGCGCCTCTCCCCATATTCGGTCATTTCGCCCTTTAAATCGCGGCGGCCGGCCGACACTTTGTTAGTCGCTCGGCACAAAGCGCGCAGCCAGGGAGGGGGACTTTGGGAAGTTCATTTCCATCGAGCGGACGAAGAAGAGAGGGAGGCAGAAGGAGAGGAAAAAAGCATGGAAATTTCGTCGTGAATTTATGGGCCACGCGCTATCGCGCGACGGAAACCGGCAAAGGCCGCGGATTTTCCTATAGTTGCCCTAATCGGAATGATATTTACGAGGCCACGCGCCCGGGATTTCATGTGTGTGTATGTGTGTGAAAGTGGACGCTCGGACCGATCTTGCAGGCGTATGTGGATGTGTGCTGTGCTGAGTAGCCGACGAGGGTCGACGATCGCGCTTCGCAGTCTGCTGCGCTTGCGTTTTGTGTGTATATCTGTTTTTACTGATAGCCTTTAAACGCCGGGATGTTGCTAAGCTGAGGCGCTCTTCTTCTAGACCGGTTTAGTGAGCTACTTTTAGGTTTTTTTTTTGGATTAAGATTGCGGTGATATGCTTTGGAGGACGGGCGTTAAGACGATTTGCAGCTGCTTGCGGTATAAAATTATGACGTGAATTATTAATTAATGCTAGTTTCTTAGAATTACTAAATTATAGTTTGTGAAATTTTAATGTGGATTAAGTATTCATGGAGTTTTACTTCCTTTAAAAATCAATATGGAATAAATTTAAAAAAAAAACTTGGAAATTGGTCAAATGCTTTATGAAATGATAATGCAAAGTGTAGCGCATTTTGAATATTTAGTCTGAATTCTGAAAAATCTTTTCTTACAATAAAAGCATAAATAAAATGAGATAGATTAATGACATATATTAAAAATTCATTAAAAATTATATTGAAATAGTAAATTTCTTCTTAAAACTATGAATTTTTCATGATTTTTAAAAATATTTTGTCAACCGAATTTTCGAAATAACCCGCTTTGACAGGTGACATTTAAACCAGCACCTTTAAAACGATTCGAAAATTTCTCACATCTCACCCAATTAGATCATCCTCAATTTAACGCTAGATTTGACTAAAAACGTCATCACAAACCCGCAGCGATCAACTGCTCTTTTACCCTCAGCCAGCTCCTTCTCTCCAACCCAACCTCGC
>JAPYZB010016065.1:0-11857 GCA_030522745.1 Eupelmus kiefferi | reverse complement strand
TAAATATAATACGACTTTATTAACCTTTTTCTAACTACTTATTTACTACTTATTTAGGGTCTGTACATTATACTATTATAGAAATATGCATTATTTATACCTTCTAAAATTATTTTTAACGTATTTCGATAAGTTAATCGTCATAATATTACTCTGATATTAAACTTGGTCAATTTTTGAGTGGTTGCAAGATATTTAAAATGTACATATTTTTGTCCATTTTTAATGACCATTTCCGAGTTTTGACTCCTTTTTAAATGGATAAATTTCTACCAGGGTATAGTCATTAGCAATTACTGATAAAGGCTTCACTGATCACAGCCACGTTTGTGTAAAGCTTCCACTTCAGTATTTTTTGGCATTTTGTAATCACCAGATTTTTCGAGGGGTCTATACAACGGAAATGTTCTTTATTTATAATAGCCACTGCTTATTGATATTATATACGGTCATACAAATGTTAGATAGCACGTATACCGGCATAAGTCGCAGATGTAAGTCAATTTCAAGATAGCGACTTCATATGCTATTCGTTTCAGTGAAATCGGTTTCAGACTTTTCGTAAAAACTATCATGAGTTCAAGGTTTCGGTAAGTTTTCTTATTTATGTTTTTACCGTAAGAATTGGGCGTAACTTTCATTTCGAGTGACAAATGTACCTTTATTTAGTTTTATTGGAATATTTCATTCGCTCAAATGACCGCAGCGCCCTCGAGTTGCTCGTAGTGAAAAAACGAACTAAAACTTTTCATATTTTCCAATTATCCTAAGTTCTCTCGGTTACGCCCAATTCTTTACGGTATTTCGAATTATTCCAAATATTAGATTATTCTGTTGAATAATTTATATTGATTTTTCACTTTTTTACTTTATTTTCCAACAATTTTACATTATTTTCTTCAATTTAACACCCTTGTTACGAAATAGTATATATAAATAGTATATATAAATAGTATATATAAATATAATATTTTGATACTCCTTGCGCACGCTTGGATAAAAAGGCGTATGATAAATCCCGTTTTGTACACATTGTATCATAAAATACTGTTTGATACAAAAGCAAGGAAGTGATTATGATGATCTATTCACCCTCGCTACGCTCGGAGGCAAACCTCCCCGCGAGGATGCAAACTCTTTCTCGTACTAGTATCGAAATGTATTATTGCAGATTGCGACTTACTTGTTATACAGCACACGGAAAGATTTTGGCGACATACAATTGACACTCCAATCAGTGTTTCCATGCTCGTTGCATATAGTTATTGAGAACCTTCCGTAGTTGGCACGAATTAAATGGATGAGTTCACCTTCTTGACATTCTATCTTCAATGTTTTACCTTCACATTCGTAAGCCGTATCATACCTCTCTAAAACAAAAATTATAATATATTAATTAGTATCAAAATATTATTTTACAAATATTTTAAGGGATGCAATTATTTAATAAATACAAAGTATAAAAGTAAAATTTTGCTAAATTGGCATTAAATAAATTTATTCGATTTAAATGTTGTATATAAAAATTATTTTCAACTAGTTATTACAATTTATCAATCAAAAATTTGACGAATTAAAGATGATATTATTTTAGTTCAATTAAAAAAAAATTATTAAACTAAGTTCTTATTTCTTAATTATTAATTCGTTTTCTTGAATACTTTTTTTTACACGTTGTTACATTTCGGAACACATAACTATAACTGTATTGCGCAGAGGAGAGATTATTTGCTTTATCCTTGTCTAATCATAATTTTCGCTATAACTCAAACAGTAATTGTTTTTACGGAAAAATAAAAGTTGTCCCCGCTAGATTTAGGAACGAGCAAACGATTGTTTTATGAAAAAATTAAAAATTTTCACTAGATTTTTAGAAAACGTTGACCTACGAATATAATTATATTTTTTCTAAATATGAAAAGTGAATAATAGTAGTTTAAAGTTTTCTAAAAATCTAGTGAAAATTTTGATTTTTTTTTCATAAAACAATCGTTTGCTCGTTCTTAAATCTATCGGGGACAACTTTTATTTTTTCGTAAAAACAATTATTTTTTGAGTTGGAGCGAGAATTCTATTTAGACAAGGACAGAGATATCCGATGGACTTTGAAATGCCTGTATTTCAAAGTTAAAATGATAAAAAGCAAATTAAAGTAAATTCCATTCTCTAGAAAGCGTATTTTTAAATTAACGTGGTTTTATAGTTATGACACACTTATGGGCTATGAATAAATAATTTTTAAAAAAATTCTTACACATTATATATGTGTTAAGCGAACGTCCTAATAATATATTTTCAGTGCGTTTGGCAATACAGCAACTTGACTTTAATCTGACATCAAAGTCTGATTTTGAATACAATTTTATCTTTATATTTATTGTAGCTATATTTTACTGCTACCGATGCAAGCATACTGACAAGGGGAGTGTCTCAGATGCGGTTCATGACCCGCATCTGAGACACTCTTCTTGTGAGCATAGCTTTCGCCACGTATCCTCATTCGGGGAACCTGCTGCAACAGCTCTCCTAACACAGCAGTTAATTATCTGCCTAGCAACAACCACGCGTCTAAACTCGACCATACCCAGCTTAATCGCGCAGCACAACACCGCGCCACGACGAAGAGCTGACGTTCCCGAATACGCTCTGGTCAATAACCCGAAAGTCCGTCCGCGTGTCGCCACGCCGAGGTTAATCGCCAGTCGCCGTCCTCACCCACTCCCACTATTCTGACCAATCGCGAAAGTGAGGGAACCGAGAACTCGGGCCATAAAATAGAAGCGGAACGCAACCTCGATGAGAGACTCGGGCGCATTAACGAGGAGATCACCACGCAACAACACAACGCTCTACAACCACGGCCGCACGTCTAGATAGATTAGACCGCACTTACTAGCTTGAGTCTCACACTTAGTAACACGCGATCTCTCTTCCACCCTCTTATCAGAGAATGCAGTAAACCTAACATCTAACCTAGCTCCTTGTTGTCTCTTTACCCAGCTTTACGCATATCTCACTTGGTCTAGGCCAAACGAAGCAATGGAAAAATACGAACTAACAAACGTAAGATTTTGGTGCTAAGGGTGCGGTTTTCGTATGTAAAGGACTTGGGCGAGATCGCACACGAGGAATCCTATCCTTATCCCTATTAGTTAGACTTATTAATCCTTCGCGAGTGTATCAATCTCAAATGAGAGGAGCTACAGGAAGGATCAACTATCTTTTGCATCATCGTTTTGGCAACCAAGAGTCGGCCGTACTGCTCTACTTTATTGACCGGAAACCCTAAAACCGTTTCATACTTTTCTCCGATTCTAGTTAACAGAATAATCTAAAATTTTGAGGAAGAACTCGAAATACCGTAAAGAATTGGGCGTAATCGAGAGAACATAGGAAAATTGGAAAAATATGAAAATTTTTAGTTCATTTTTTCCCTACGAGTAATTCGTGGACGCTGTACTCACTAGGAGAGTGTATGAGCTTTGGGTCACAGATCTTGATGAAACTTTGGGATATGTTTTTGGGTATCAAAAAATGAGGAAAGCCATAGCCGTACGGTCTAACGCTTCGAAAAACTCGAGTTATTAATGTATGTAGTTTTATTTCAAGAAAAATATGAAAAAAAAAGCTTCTACTTGAAATGCGAATAATTCTGTCTACGAATATTCGCAATAACTGAAATCAAAGTACAAAAAACCAGCTTCAATTTTCCGTTTTCAGAATTAAGAATTGATAATTAGAACCAAAGTTATGCTTAATTAAAGTTGACCAAAATAAGTGTTCTGAAAATCAAATCATAATTAATAAGTGTATTTTCGTTGCTGAACTTTAAACAAGCATAACTTTGGTTCTAATTATCAATTCTTAATTCTGAAAACGGAAAATTGAAGCTTGTTTTTTGTACTTTGATTTCAGTTATTACGAATATTCGTAGACAGAATTATTCGCATTTCAAGTAGAAGCTTTTTTTTCATATTTTTCTTAAAATTAAACGTACATACATTGATAACCCGAGTTTTCCGAAGCGTTAGACCGTACGGCTTTGGCTTTCCTCATTTTTTGGTACCCAAAAGCATATCCCAAAGTTTTATGAAGATCTGTGACCCGAAGGTCATACACTCTCCTGGTCAGTTGAGGGAAAAAACTATTTCAATAAAACTAAATAAAGGTACAATTGACATTCGAAATGGAAGTGACGCCCAATTCTTACGGTAAAAACATAAATAAGTAAACTTACAGAAACCTTGAACTCATGATAGTTTTTACGAAAAGTCTGAAACCGATTTCACTGAAACGAAGAGCATGTGACACCGCCGAGGTTCCTTTTCATTGTTTTTGGCTGTTTGTAAACATCAGACCTTATAAGAGGATTCAGAAACAAAAATTATGATTATATTTACTAATTTAGTTTATATTTATGTAAATAATACATGAAAACGTCATTATAGTTATTAGCAACTACTGATAAAGTTTTCACTGACGACAGGCCCTTTTTGTAAAGCTTCCACTTCAGTATCTTTTGGTATTTTGTATTCACCAGATTTTTTCGGGGGGTCTGTAAATGAAAATGTTCTTTATTCATAATAGCCGCTCCTTATTTATATTGTATACGGTGATACAAATGCTATATATTGCGTCTACCCTCATGAGTTGCATATGAAAGTCAATTTCAAGATGGCGGCGTCACATGCTCTTCGTTTCAGTGAAATCGGTTTCAGACATTTTGTAAAAACTACCATGACTTCAAGATTTCGGTAATTTTCCTTATTTATGTTTTTATCGTAAGAATTGGGCATAACTTCCATTTCGAATGTCAATTGTACATTGATTTAGTTTTATTGGAATAGTTTTTTCCCTCAACTGAGTACAGCGTCCACGAATTACTCGTAGGGAAAAAACGAACTAAAAATTTTCATATTTTTCCAATTTTTCCATGTTCTCTCGGTTACGCCCAATTCTTTACGGTATTTCGAGTTCTTCCTCAAAATATTAGATTATTCTGTTGAATAATTTATATTAAATATTAGATTATTCTGTTGAATAATTTATATTGATTTTTCACTTTTTTACTTTATTTTCCAACAATTTTACATTATTTTCTTCAATTTAACACCCTTTTTATATTTCGCGATATTTGTTCCTAATGTATCAAAGATTGCTCTTTATCTTCGGAAATAGTTGGTATTACAAAGGGTTTTACTTTGTTTCTTCACTTTTTCATAAATATATTTTGAAATTTTTAGATTATTCAGTTAACTAGTATTGGAGAAAAGTATGAAACGGTTTCGGGTGCCCGGTCGATATAGTAGAGCAGTACAGCCGACTCTTAAGTTAAGTGCAATAAAATTTACATACTACCGAATCCCTTATATTTTCCCAGAAAATCATAAAGGCAGAACTTCCGATATAAAGTAGCTTGATTATAATATAATTATATTTGGAATTAATTCTAAAATAAAATTTTTTCGTGAATTACAATTTTAAAAGCAAATAGTTTCTTGTAGTGAATAAAAGCGAAGAAATAACTTACGGTATTTAAAAGGAATACAGGTAGTAAATATGGAACTCGTAAATAATAATGCGGTAGATCATAATGAAGCCCATGAAGAAGTATTAACCTTTAGACTGCCGGAAAGTCTATATATAGACGCACCCTCTGACATCAACTTTGTATATAGTTGATACATGATACGAGACACTTATTTGGCCACTTTTAAAGGGCGGGTTGAAGGTTCAAATCCCAGCAGTGGAAAAATTAAAAGAGAGCGGGGCATAAGATGTTCTTCAAAATCAACAGGGGCGCGGAAACTATTACTTACTCGGATCAAGCTTTTGTAACCGCAGAATTATCTTTGAAATATCCCATCCCTGATAGAATTAATACCCAAAAAAATCCTTATTTTACCCTCTTGCCACGGGTTTTCTAGCCAACCAGCTCATCAATTTATACCAGGTTGGGCTTAAAATACTCCTTTAGAATACCACTACAGAATAAATAGATTACATTTTTGAAAAAGCTCAACAAATAATTATCAGCGACACTTATGTGCGTAGATTTCACTTTTAAATAATTTATTACTAAAATTTTGCATATAAGTATCTCTAACAATTATTTGTTAAGTTTTCTTTGAAAAAGCAATCCATTCAGTCTGTAGTGGTACTCTAAAAGAGTATTTTAAGCCTAATCTTCTGTTATAAATTGACGAACTGGTTGGCTAGAAAACCTGTGGTAAGTGGGTAAAATAGTCATAATTCAAGGTTTCTAACGGTGAGCGGTCTTAGAAATTTAGAAAATAATATAGATCTCCTCAATGTGCAAAAATGATCTGTAATATGTATATAGAAAGTACAAAAAATTGATATTGATAGAAGCTATGATATACTATTTTAAAAAGTAATAAATTTTTTATTCGTTTTCAGTGATTTCAACTCAGGCTGGCCCCCTTAAACAAAGAAGAGGCTACGACAAATGTAAAAGTCAAGAACATGACAGCTGAGTTTAAATTTTAAAATTAATCTTGAACAACATACTGATGATAGTGATTGGAAGTTAGAAAACCCCTAAAATATTAGCTTTAAGTAGATCGTCCAGTCATAACCGTGCATGCGATCCATGGCTTAAGCCTGATATTAAATTCTCTCAGAACAATCTAGCTAAAATGAACCCTTTTGACGAAGCTGCTAGTAGATTTGATCCTTTCGTATTCGAGGCAGTACAATCTTGCGGTGGTTGGGCAAAATTTGACGACATAAATCCAAACAATAGACATAGAGATTATTTTTCAAGCCATCTTTAAATATAAGCCCTAAGAAAACCTCGTGTAATAATAAATATTAACATTTAAGTCGCGATCGAAGTAATTACGACCTTTGGCAGGAAACTAACCGATCCGTTTTATGGGACATTCGAAAACTAAGAGTGCGACAGCCCACCCACAGAATGCAGGGTAGTAGTTTGCTCTACAATAAGCTATAATAATAACCCACCGTTTCATGGAAATGTGGGGTTGTTGCCACTCCTTTGTAAATCGGTTCGAGATATTTTGACAGCATATGGTCCCAATGCCGAGTGCTGAATCATACCAGGCCTTGCCTCAAAATTAAAAGGACGGTTATCTTACCCGCTTAACTGAATATGATAATATATAGAGTTTTTTGGCCGATTCATCGACATAATATGGTAGAGCTGGAGGAGTGGATAGAATACTAGCTGAATTAAAGGTAGTACGCCAAAATCTCAAAGAGAGCGTGGCCGATTATAGAGAATATATTCAGATTCTACACAACCGTTTATCAAGTTGAATCGAGATTTGAATCGAGATCTTCAAGAATGAAAAAGGAAAGCATATAAAATCCGAGTAGATAAAGACGCTTTGGAGTGATTTAAGTTTGATCTTGATGGATCGCTGGAACATCAGGTTAGATAATAGAATTCGACTACACTTGCGGCGGCTAAAACTGAGGCCTTCACTTTTGATAACAAAACGTGTGCACGTAGAGTCAATTATTAATCATTACCGAACAATATTCAAGGCTCTGCAGTTTTACCAAATACATCTAACGTAGCAGCGCAACCTCCAAGGGTGGAAGAATTGTTACAACGGGAACAAAGTTTACGCCCTGAAGGTCTCGGGCAAAACATTATTTCAATACTTCCGAATATTTCGACAATGAATTCTGCAACCATTCGCTTAGCTCCTGCCGCGAAAGCATGTGGATATTGCAAGGGTAACGGTCTCATGGAGGAACAATGTAAGAAAAAGAAATTCGACACCAAGCTGTATGGGTACTGTGGCATACATGACCATTCCTACAAAGAGTGCTCTGCACTCGAAGCTTCAAGAAGAACCAGCCAGGTCAACAAAAAGAAGGTTAAGCATCCAGCTGAATCAGCTGCCGCAGTCGAAATTACTTTGCAAACCGAAAAAATAGAAATCGAGATCGTCCAACTTCTAAAAATGGCGATCGTCAATTTAATAGAAATAATGGAGATAGTAGAAATTCCAATAATAATAATCGCAATAATGATCGTTAAAATAACAGAGGCGATAATAGAGGCAGTCGAGATTTTAATGATAGAAATCCGGGAAGAAACTTAATCAATCAAGAAGATTTTAACCGTCTACAACATTCATGGCTATTGAATCGCACCTCCGAGAATTCTTTAATCTCGCAAGATGCTCAACACCAACCCGCGACGTCTAGCAACCAGACCGCTCAAAACTAAAACCCCTGGAGCACTATGCTATTAGATTTGCGGGAGCCGGGCGCAGACTGCCCATAGTTGATTTGGTAAGTAATAATTTGTGGGCGGAAAGGGCAGATTTTATGCGGATACTAGATTTCAGATGCATCAGTGATTAAACTAACAATTATAACTATTGTAAGATGCATTGACGCACATATACCAATTGATACTTATCATGTAGTGTCAATTAATGGAGTCACTTCAGGAGAATGTGTGACCTTAGGTAGAGTCGATATAATTATAAGTGAATTGTTATGCGAAGCACATAATGTACCAAATAATTTTCCTATAGATACGAATGGATTACTTGGATGGGATGTTTTTACTAAGTACGGCAGACAAGTTAATGCCGCCCGGAAATGTTTAGAATTTTACAAGTTAACAGCATCCTTTGTTCAAGATGAGTGTTTTGTAATTCTCCCTCATACTAGGCAGATTATTTATGCGCGTGTTACGAATAAGGAGGAAGTAGGTTTTATCTTGCTTCAGAAAATGGAATCGGCAGTATTATTTGGAAATTTTGTAACAGAAAACCGAGTTGCTAAAATATATGTATTATGTTTAAATACTAATGATAAAGATGTAAAGCTAGCCCTGCCGGAGATAAAACTAATTCCCTGTGAAACAATGCCTGGAAAAGATGAAATATTTGACGCTGAGGAGGAAAATATAACAGAGAAGATAAACGTATTAAGGATTTTTAGCGAAGACGTTAATGATAGAGTGGATCTGATATTTAAGGAAATTGATGAACGAACTCTGAAGGACTTAAATGAGGAAGAGATAGCGCATATTATAGAACTTATTAGTGAAAGATCGCATTTATTTAGTCTACAAGGGGAGAACCTTGGAGCCACACATTTGGTAGAACATAGAATAGAGACGACAACGAATGTTCCAGTATGCGTTAAAAGATATAGACATCCACCTGCGGTTAAAAACGAGGATGCAACGTGAAATCTCTAAGTTATTAGCCGCAAGGATAATTCGGACTTCAGACAGCCCATACTTAAGCCCAATGTGGATAGAGCCTAAGAAGCCCGATAAATTTGGAAATAAAAGATGGAGATTAGTGACGGATTTTCGTCAATTAAATGAAATAACGATCGGAAATAATTATCCTTTATTAACAGCTACTGACATTGTTGATAGTGTGGCGTCAGCTAATTATATTACGGCAATTTTTAAAGAGTGCAGTTTATCAGTTTAATATAAATAGGGAAGATGCAAAGAAGACAGTACTCCCGGGATCTTATGATCACTATGAATATGCAAGTATGGGGATAAAACTGCGTAATGCTCATTGCACATTCCAGAACTTAATGGACTTAGCATTAGCCGGTCTACAGGGAATTGAATTGTATGTTTAATTGAACGATATAATAGTATTCGCAAAAGATCTCGTAGAGCATGGTCAGAAATTTAGAAGATTAATGAAAAGATTAGATTATGCCAACCTCACCATAGAAGCAAGTAAGTGTCAATTGTTACAGAGAAGAAAGTTTCTTAGGACATATAGCTAGGAGACGAAAAATCCACCACAACTCAATGAAAATTAAGGCGGTTAAAAAATACCCTGTTCCTACGACTACAAAAAAAGTTAAGGGGGATTTTCGTTCTATTGATTATTTTGATAGGAAATCTATCGTAAAATAAGCTCCAAAAAGTTTTTTTGACCTATCTTATTTAATTTCATTTTTATGAACTAATTCGCGACGATTTTTTTACTTATTTTTTATATGTTATAATTTGTTAATTTTACTATTTTTTGAATTTTTTACAATTTACAGCTAAAATAATTTAAAACGATAAAAATAATTTTTCTTACTCATTTCGATAAAAAGAATATCGTTAATCAATCACAAAAAGTTTTTTAACGAGATTTAATTTAATTTTTATTTTTTTAGCTACATAATGATATAATTTTTAAATAAATTTTTAATATTTTATCAATTTAAAAAAATTTAGATCAATAAAACATATTTGTTATTTTTTATTTTGATAGAATATTTATTGTAAAATGAGCTCCAAAAAGTTTTACATTGATAACTTATTTCATTTCGATTTTATAAAAAAAAAAACAGTGGCACATATTTATTCACGTAATTATGTGAATTTAAACTGGCGCCGCCGCGCTTGTGCAGAAGTTCGGTTCATAGTTTCATATTTCTTATTCCTTTTGATCCTTAGCGTCAGTTACAGACAGCTGATCGTATATCCTAGGTTAGATAGTTTGTTGACATTGCCGGTATACTGTGCTTCAGTCATTTTTTTACTTTAATTTGTAAGACTGTCAGATTCAAATATTTTTTACAATTGTTACGTGCGGGCTCTGAAATATTATTTTTGAGAGTCACAGTGTAAGTCATTCTTGCACGAGTGCTGAGTTGCAGCTCGGTACTTTTTCGAGGACGAGCTTCATCGTTGGAAGGGTATCGCGTAGCAAAGTACACGTGCAGGAATGTGCGATAACAGTAGACTCAACACTTCGCAGGCCAAGAGAGCGCAAGCGAAGCGATGAAGCTAGCTGTGTGCGCGTTTGAAGTAATGGGGGAGGTAAGCAAGATGCGCTCACCGCCCCGGTGGAGGGAGTGCACCCGAGGTGATGATTAAAACCTCGGGAGGGCCGCGAGCAGTCTGGTCGCCGCTACAGTCCGAAAAACTATAACTTTATTATTTTACTCGGAGACAAACTTTGTCACCGTGTTCGTGAAACATTTTTTCGCAGTTGTACAATTATAATGTATGCGTATATTTCCACCATAATGACGAAGTCAAATATTATTAGATTCAGGCAAACAATGACACCTTATTTATACATCTGCATCTAAAATAGCGCCATTTTACGCCGTATATGCTCATTATAGAAAACTAAAACGGGCCTGAAATCGAGAATAACGAATCAAACTTTCTTAACAATTTTAATATCGAGCAAGATGTATCAAGCCAGGACATACAAATGAGTATTGGGGACATAAATGCGTTAAATGAATCTCAATTGCAGAACGGAAATAATGATAAGACCTCTTTCCAAAGAGGAGGCGAACCCGAGACACAAGGATGGCCCAATGTAGATGCCAAGTGTAGGAAATATGTCACTTCGCAGACAGAAAGCGTGACGATATATGGTGGCAGAAGCCAGGGGAACCAATGAAAGACTCCTGTGGCCAATCAATGAGAAAGAAATCGGAGCCTTTTCTACGGTCCAGATGTTGAATGAACAATTTGCTTAATCTGATAATCTAATATACACACTAACGGCAGATTTATATTTAGACACTGAAATATTAAACGCTCTGATAAAGAGGCAATACATAAATAAAGATGAATTATTAAGTGTGACATGAGCAGTGGGCGAAGTAATAGTAATGCAGAGTGAAGGTGTAAAATTATACGGACTAGTGATGAAAAATCAAATTGACAGCAAAGTTTTGTGATCGAATATCATTAAAACTATTAAAGCACTCAGATCACTCTTAGAAAGGCATTAAATAAAATCGCTTGCAGACTGGAACTACTTCTTAGAGCAGTTTAATTGATTAAAGAATTTGATGAGTCAGCAATAGATAGCTAAAAGGGTATAACGAAAACATGCGATAGGATAGCAAG
>JAPYZB010015967.1:0-11055 GCA_030522745.1 Eupelmus kiefferi | reverse complement strand
GATTATCGAAATGTAAGAATGTACTGTACATATATTTAGTGGGCCTTTAGTTCCACCATGCCGGTAAATCATAAAGGGTATTAGTATCTGATCAGCTGGCGTCATACAGCCAATTATAGCGAGAGCCAGTCAGTTCGTTTGAGTCAGTTCGTGCGAAAGGACCTCAGAATGGTTTAACTGAGGATTAATTACAAGTTTATTGTATACACTTATATAATTAACTATTTGAATAAAATGGGAGTTACTATTTAACTTTATAAAAGGTATTTCTCGAAAATTAATATATTATACTTTCAAACATCAATTTTTGTTTGTTGTTATCTTAGTTTGATTTGTTTAGAAACAATTTTTTTTTAAAAGAATTAAAATATCGGTAGCACAAATGTTATTAAAAACGCATTAAAACAGATGTATCCATATCTTTTTCTTTTGTTGTTTAATTTTAACGTGCAAAAAATCATTTTGTTTCTCGGGAAATTTTAGAGTGAATCACTGCCGGAACTTCGACAGTTACACTTACTAGTAAAGCACACAATCTACTTGTTTCTTTTCACGTCACTTTTTACGTGAAATTTAACAAAATTAAATAAATAATTAAATTTTGTACCTTAATTGTAAATGCTCTCGCCGTTAAATATTGCTGAATTTTCTGAAGTTCCTCGAGGAATTAAGTGAGTTTTAGCAGCGATGAGTGAGGCTCATTGCAAAGATGTGTAAGTTGACACACTACTATCAATGACTTATAGTAAACACGGCATTCTGCCGCGGCTTTCTAGGAGAGGCCCACGCTTCCTGGTTATGAATTTTGCTCAAATTTTAGTTAACGATGATTTTCAAATTTTTTTTTTTCGACCTTAGAAAAAAATGGTATGAGTCTATAAATTAATTTCTAATATATATCACATCTATAAAGTGTATATATGATTTTTATAAATGTTTAGTATTTCCCTAGCGAGAAACAAAAATGTGAATAATTTTGAATAATAAGAGGAAGCAGTAAAACACTGTCTTTTGATTTATACGATTTATTTTTATTGATAATATTTAATTGTTGATATGTATTTTCCAATTTTTAAGAATTGAGAAACAAAATAGTAGATTATGTAAACTAGAATGTGAAGACTAGGCAACTCATTTGCCTGCGATTTCTCTTGTGAATAAATACCATACACGAGTGAACACTAGGCGCGAAGTGCCTAACAAGTCTATTTACTCGGTGGTTGGGGCGAATTGATACAAATTGATGAAATATATTCATGGCAAAAAATTTGTATAGATACATTAAACATAGTAAAATATTAATTATAATATCAAATTGATTCGCTCTTTTCTACGTTTAAATCGGTCAAAAATAACCATCTTTTTTTACGTTTCTTTTTTTATTATATCAGTGAAAAATTGATGGAAATTATTTTTTTATACTCACAGCTTTAAATGTAAGTTCCATGACGAAAGTTCAACTCCGTATAAACGTAGTGTTATGCATGCGATTGGAAGCAATAAGCGAATAATCTATTTATATAATTATGCAAGTACCTATGTACACTTTTACGCATTTGCATGAAGGACGAGACTCCATTTAGTTTACAATTATGATATATTTAATATTATATTTTTTAATTATCATTATTTATAATTATTGCAATAATATTTTGGCTCCTTATGAATGGTCAACCCTGCTAAAAAATTTCAACTGAAATCACACACTAAAATAGTAGGTGAGATCTCACCTGGGTAAATTAGTCAATTTATATACATATAACATTTTCATTGTTAAAAAGTATTAAATGAACATATTTATTTTCAAACACGATTCATTATACCTCAAATGTGTTAAAAAAACGACCTTCATTTTTATATTAATACCTTCAAAAACTAAGCCCGTTATCTTTCAGTAGGATAATCGTGAGGCCACTTACGATTATCTTAGGTAATAGATCATGGCCGGAAATGAATAATGACTTTACTGTTGAACAATTTTGATCTTAGAAGCATTATTATATTTATAAATTGATTAATTTATCTCTAATTAATCTATTTATAATTATTGACTAATTGATCTCGGTTGCGAGATTACTTGCTATTTTGGCACATCTCAAATAAAATTTTTAAGCAAGGCAAAGTTAACTTTTCATTATCCAAATTAGTATAAAAAATAAAAAAGCTTTTATCAAATTTTTTCATCACCAACCATAACTTTTTAATCAAAATAGATTTTTTACTATCAGAATAGATATTTCTAATGTATATATATCCTTCGATAAGATATAAAGCTGATACTGATAAAGTGAATACAATGTATAGTTGACGGTACGATTATCCGGGCGACAGTTAGAATCAAAAACATAAAATGAATGATACGCCGAGAATTGCAAACGTTAACTTCAATACCAGACCTTTATGCTTTCGGCCACAAAGGTTAAAGTTAGATTTATAATTTTTTAGTTTGGATAATAGTTATTATCCTGTGGAATAGCCACCTTTTCTTCAACTGATGACTTTTAAGGAGTGAGAAGTCCATGATGATTGTGACGTTGAAGGATAACTCTACTGTCTACGCCGCGGCATGGGCGTTTGCCAGTTTTCTTTACGTGGTTCTAGTCAAGCGATTGCTGCTTGATAATGGCTTAGAGTTTAACGATGTACGATGAATTACTTTAATAATTACAAAATATGACTTCTTGGTGTATCACAAAATGTTTATTTTTCAGATATTTCTCATAACTATCACAATTGGTACGACTTTGTTCTTAGAGGACAGATTTTTCGAGGGACGCATGCAACTTTTTTTCCTTTTTCTGTTCTTCTTATATGACAAAGGCGTTAATCTCGGAAATGTAAGTATTTTTAAATTTTACATTAAATTTATGCCAGGATCTTGTTGTTTAAATTCTCACAAATTTTTGATAATTTTGACATAAAAATACTCATTTCATACAATTTCTACTAGGTCACTCTACTACTGGGACTTGCGTGCATTAGAGAGCAATTCGACAATTTTCTACTCAAGACTACAGCAACTTTTTCGTGTGGATGCGTTTTTCTATTAGTAGGATGGCTTAGCGTCGGTAAATTTGTCGTCATTCATTCCATGATAATGTATCTCCTTAATACGGTCGGGTATGTATGCATAAGAAAATCGAGACGAAAATATGGAAGAGTTTTAGTTTGAAAGATGGTTGATATTTTTCAGATTTTTATTATGGAGTTTTTGGTATAAAGTCGCTCAAACAGTTATTAGACAATTCTGGGAAAGTGTTAATCGAGATGTTAAAACCACCCAGTAATTGACAGTGGAAACGAAATTCACTAAATCCAGACAAATATATTTATAACAAAACAAATTTTTTCATAACTATAGTAAATGTTAAATTAAACATTATTCATTTGACTGAAGACCCCTGCTATATACTTTGAGTATAATCATTTCCAGGTGACATCGCCCTTACTAAGGATTCTGATTATCTACTTCGACTTTTTAAAGTTTAAAAATAAATAAAATTAAGTAAGTTAAAAACTATAAAGCCTGTATTTATAGACGCTACTCAATACTCAATGCTCAAATTTGCAATAAGATAATGCGTATTTGCACAAATAGTTATGCCACATGGAAAATTGAGAATTAAAAAAAATTGTATTGAGAATTTTAGTACTGAGTGGCTATTATAAATTTGGTTTGTTCGTTAATCAACCCAAGCTAATAAAATTCATATAGACGGGAGAGCGAAACAGCAAACGTCACAGCAAAGTATGTCGGAAAAAACATAATATATATAAAAATTTTCTTTATAGAACTAATTTTTTTCTGATACCTAAGTTTATTTACGCGAAAAATCCGTCACAATTCAGTTACAGTTGTTCCAAAGTGATTTTTTTAGACAAGCGATCGTAAAATCATATATATATATATAATTTAGTTACGTATGGTTCGAGTTAAAAAGATACTTAATTTATATTTAAATCATGTGTCTTCTAAATTTTTTAAAATTCTCAGAAAATAATAGTTATATATATTATTGCCTGAAATTTAAAAAGTAAAATAGAAATATTAAAATAACTTATAAGAACCGTTTATAAAGAAACTTTCAGTGAATTAAATACCATTCTATTAATAAATTTATTATTTAAAATATTTTTAGATAAATATTGCTTTATAGTATAAATATAGTAGCAATATTTAGTATCTAATTTTATATAATTTTCATTCATTATTTAATAAAATTTTCTCAACTTTAGTGATTTTTTGAAAACTAAACAGAATCCCGCCTTTTAGTCATATCAAGAATCTCGATATATATCGAAACGTTTTAAATTATCTCAAAGAAAAAAAAAAAATAAAAAAAAAAGAAAAAAAAAAAAAAAAAAAAAAAAAAAAAAAAAAAAAAAAAAAAATATAAAAAAAAAAAAAAAAAAAAAAAAAAAACATAATAAAGCTAAATTCATTTTTTAAGTTTAATTAACACCTATTATTTTATTATTAAAGTTAATATGTAATTATTATTTTGGTTTTGATCAGTAGAAAAGTGAATGTTTTTCTCAAACATGCTTACATGAGATGGAAAAAGGGTATATTGATAATTTATAATATGTATAAATTTATAAAATTAATATATAATTATCTATATATAAATTGTGAAAATTTTTAATATTTTTATCTTTTATTACAGATAATTTACAGATAATAGAATTAATTGTGCAATGGTAGTATATCAAAATAGAAAAAAGTATAAGCCCTGTAAAAGAATAGAGATCCGTATACTACGTCACTCCAGTGACAAAAAGGAATTTGCAATGGATAACAGCTTTGGACAAAAGCGCATTATTTCACTTAACTCAGAGTTACGATTAGATCCAATTTTAATAGAATGTTTTGATAAATCTCAGCCTGATTTAACACAGTCTGCTGAGCAAGCAAAATCAAAAACTCAAATTATGCTTCAAAATCGAATAATTAAATTAAATGATTGTGTACCTGTGAATCCAAAAAACTCAAGAGAAATTTTTGTAAAATGGACAGAAGTTCCTGGTAAAAATGAATCTTTTAAGCATGTAGATATGAGAAAGCAAGTAATAGTAAAATGGTCTGATAAAACACAAGAAAGAACTAAACAAAAATCTCCAAAAAATCTGCTACCAAAACCTGTGTCAACAAACACACGGTCAAATAACACTAATTGTAACAAAGTATTCAAGAAAAACTTAACTAGCACAAGTAAAAAACCTAATAAAATAAAAGAAAAAACTAAAAAAATACTTCCAAATAATGTGCAGCCTAAACCTGTGATGACAAGTACACAGTCAAATAATACCAGTAGCAACAGCGTATTCAAGAAAAACTTAACTGGCGCAAGTAAGAAACCTAATAAAATAAAAGAGAAAACTAAAAAGATACTTCCAAATAATGTGCAGCCTAAACCTGTGATGACAAGTATACAGTCAAGTAATACCACTAGCAACAACATATTCAAGAAGAACTTAACTGACCCAAGTAAGAAACCTGATCAAACTTTTATTTTAATTCCAAGGACAGCTGTTAGCAGTATGCAAGGAGAACTTACTCAGAATTCTATACCAGAAAAAATCTCTATAGATTTAACATCAAAAGTACCTGTAACTTTTAAAGAAATATCTCTGGAATCGCTTAAACCAAAACCGAGTCAATTGAGTACTGCAATTCAAAAAGTATTTAATATTCAAAAATCACAACATTGTACTCAGCAGCAGAGGCCCACATTGGATAATTCCAAGCCGTTTGTACTAAAAGTTAAACCTGTTAAATTAAAAAATATTAATGGCCAAAAGAAGCTTGTTACAGCACAGAAAAATATTGTATTAAAATCTAATTTAGGAAATGTTGCACAAAAAAGCACAATCAAGTTTCCAACTAACATAGTTAAGGTGGAAAACAAAAAGTCTATTGTATTAGAGAAAAAGGATCCAGAGATTTATCCAGTATCATTAGCACCAAGTGAATCAAGTGATTTTGAATATCTCAATGCAGGAATGGAGGAAGAAAATGAAATGCAAATTCTCGGAATTTAAATAGTTACCTTTTATACATCAAGTGATATTAAAAGTTAAAAAACTTTAAGTGATTCAATCTTGTTGAATTATTGGAAAGTGTGAATATAAATTAATTAAACTTATTCTAATAATAAGTAACTTTCTTGTTTATAAAAGTCTAATATTATAAAAAATATAATTTTGTATATACAAATCTGAAAGGTATTTGTATTTTGTAGTGAAAATATGAGTCTGTCTGTGTTCAATCATGAATAAGTACATTTTAGTTACAATTTAATATTAAATTCTTTGTTATACTTTTTAGTTTGAAGAATGAAATAAGATCATGTAATACAGTAAAGGTTTTAAAACTTTTAAACTTTATAATAATATCTGTGCATAAGTGTTTAGTATGTATATTTCAATAAATTTTATTACATATTTTCTTGAAATATTTATCTAAGTTTTTAACAATACCCTTAGTTATTTGATTTTTTCAATATAAGTATAAAAAATATATAAAAATCAAAGAAAATAATATTGGCAAAAGATCTCTAAACAAATTCTATTTCTTCTTAATTTAGTTTCTTTACAAAATTATCAAGCTTGTAAAATAAATTCATTGCTAATTATGGTAATGTTTCTTCAATGTTTGTCACATTATATACATTAATGCAATTTAGATACTTATTAACACACTTACTTTTTAAAAATTTAAACTGATGCACAAGGATTGATATATACCTATGTATATAAGTCAGTGGTTTGAATGTGTATGAGACATGGCTGCAGATAAGTCAGAGCATCTAAAGTAGGTGTGCATCATAAGCTCTTGTAGAAGTTTGTCAAAAATTTCAAATAAAAATCGTAATATAGACTGCGACTTTGAATTTTATTATAAAAAATTCTGCCTTAAGTAAATTGCTTTATACAAACGAAAAAAAATGGAGCAAAGTTTTGAGAGTAGAATGGAAGATGTGTAAGTATTTTTGTGTACTTTTTTAAGGTTATGTTTCTTTGTTTTCTTTGTAAAGTAAAAGTATAAACTGCGAAACTGTTATTTCAGGAGTAATACTGAAGGAGTATCAGGGTGCATTTTAACTGACAAATCTGGACTTTGTTTAGGAGGTACTAAATTTTTTTTATAAATGATTTAATGATGTCAAAATGCTTTTAATCTTAAAAGCATAAAAAATTAATCTTTGTTGCTTGAACAACTTGTTTACAGTGAAAGGAAATGCATCAAGAGATAGTGCTGGTGTTATCGCAGCGATGGCTGAGTTAGTGACAAAATTAGAGCCAGGCTTAAAGCCTCCTATAATTTCTCTTCAAAGTGAAACAAGGTACAAAAAAGCTTTACATTTTGTATAAAAAATTATTTTGCTGAGATTGTAAATTGCATATACTATTCAATACATTTGAATATAATTTAATATAATTCAATATACTTTTCAGACAGTGCCTTATACATCAACAAGGTCCAATCATTGGGGCAATATTCAAGGATGCTAGTGCATAAATAATTCACTTTATTTTAATGGAATTGTTTTATTATGTTATATTTCTTTATGGAAAAATTACAATTTAAGAAATTAGTTTAATTGGGAAAATAAATAAATTTTATGTATTTTTTAATTCTTTAAAAGTTTTATTGTTTTAAATGAAAATTCTTTTTTTGTTGTCCATACATTTTTTTATAAAGCTATCATTTCTGTAACACTGAGAATAATTTGTAAATTAATTTTACATAACATTCCTACAATGATTTTTAATAAGGATAAGGATAAGGTTTAAAAATAGCAAATATATGTACACTTATACCTATGATAATTTATTATTACAAATAATACAAAAAATAATTCAATTTTTATGACCCAAGGTTTGTTACATTAGGTGAACCAACAACGTCAATAACATCACTTTTAATCTCTGGATCACATTTTGGTTGCAAAGATGGAGGTATCACTAAAGTCTTTCCAGGTGCAAGTGCTTCGTATTGATGCCTTAATGATTGTAACTCATAATCACACGTCATTAATGCACTTTTTAATTCGTAATGGAGAACTATGTCACTTCTAAGTTCATTGAATTGTTGACATATTTTTTCAGTTGGAGGAGGATTCAAGTCGAGTTTCATGTCAGTTAGAGTTTGTTCAATTCCTTTTAGTTTCTTTTGACCTAAACTGCTAGGTAATTTTATTCTCTGTGAACGAAGCGATACTCCACTGTTTTTGAAGTCAGGGAATTTAATACCAGTAGGTTCTGTGACTTGCAGTTTAACAACATTAGATGAATCTGATTTATTTAATTTGTGCCTGGTCGAACTACTACTTTTCTTTGAAGATTTTCTATCATTTTTCTTTGGATCTACTTGATGATCTGCAGCTGTAATTAATTTTTGTAGATCTTGAGTTTTGCGATCTCTTTCCTTTTTACGTTGTTCTATTTTTCTTAATTCTGACATCAGCAATTGTTCCTCTTCAATTTGTTCTGGTGTACGCTCAAATAATTTTTTCAGTTGCTCTTTTCTTCGCCTCTCATGTTCATAGTCAAAAACGTACACTTTCTCATGCTGAGATTTAGCTTTGTTCAAAGCGGCACAAACCTGATAATAACGATTCTTTAAATCCTCAACTGATCGTGGAGTATACTTCTTTTTGTCCCACCTATCGTGAACAATGATAAATCTTAAATCAAATCTCCGGCAAAGATCAAACAAATGGTCAGTTTCAGCTCTCGTCCATCCACTTGTAACTAGATGTTGAACATACTCTGTATTTGTGTAAGTTGGAATTGGAACTTTCTTATTGAATTTGGCAAAAGGATATTCCTTGCCAGCATCGGCCACTCGTCTCCAATGGTGAAAAGTGGCTTTGTCGTTACGAGCAGGATTAGTGAACGGTGTCCATCTCCATGGTCTTACCTTTTTCATACCCAATTTCGCTTTCATCTGTTTATACCCTTTGCCAGTGTCTGTAGGAAACAAGGGCGGGACGTCATTGTTGTCCTTACAGAGCAAGGCAAATACTTCTCTGTGCATCCCTTCAGGACGCTTGGGCATTTTGTTGTAGTCATATTTTCTTTTGATCCTCTTGTCGCCTTGAATAATAGATTCTTTGGTGAGTTCATTTGCTGTTGGAACTTCAATATCCAAAATATCTCGTACGCGGATCGGACGAGCACTTCGAGCGAAAAGGTTATGTTTACTTCGCTCGATCTACCATTGCCTTATTACAACGTTGCCATATGTTTTTTCAACTCTGTTACTTGTTAGTCTGTGCTCCGGGTTATACCATGGAAACTGTATAGAATTAGAAAGGTTATCAGTGTATATTTATCGTAGCTGATTTTTTTGTGTAATATGTTAGTTTGTAAATTGCTCGTAAATAGCGCAGCGGTAGCTAAAATTAAACATGTCGGTTTTGGCCTTCTGGACCTGATAGGACCGTGCACAAGTTTTAGGTATTGTATATTAAAATTTTGTGCTTACAGATCTAGATTTTTTGCACATTTTATAAACTATTTATGTTTTCATAACTATGTTGAACATAAAAATAACAGATTAAAAATCATTTCCAATTCAATATTCATATATTTAACTGTTTAAAATGTGATTCAATATCATCATTTTTTATCTTTATTAAAAATAAACACATGTTTCATTGACGTATTTTAAAATACGTCTATGAATGAAGTAAAAAATACTTAATTTGCCATGTATTTTTTTTTAGTTTAGCACCTTCTTTTGTAAGCCTCTTTTAAAAAAAAATTTGTTGAGAGCAAAGACCTATTTTGTGGTCACCGACCATTTTTATTTTTGGACAGGGGTTACTATGAGACATTTAATTTTATTCAAATTAGTAGGTATTTGCATATATTTTTTTATTATTCATGTCAAAAAATTATCTCTTAGTGTAATACAAATAAAATTCAAAAACACATTTTTTGTTGTATATTTATTGCGTTTGGATAGATCCAGAATAACCAACTTCTAAAACAATTTTGTCTAGTCTAAAACAATTTTGAAAATGCACACAAATGATCGGGAATGAAACGCTCTTCTAGTGTACGTGGCATTAAAAATACAGTTGCTATTCGATACCTACGTCAAGAATACAAGGATTAATAAAATATGTGTTTATTATTAAAATTATTTAATAAAATTTAAACTCATTTACCTATGAACAATTTTTTTACAACTCATTATAGTTGAAATATAAATGAAATACATATTTGAAAATAAATTTCGAACTGCTAAGAACATTGATTTGAACACCCTTAAAACTATCGTATGTTATACTTATTTACTTACAAATATCCAAAAAATACACTAAAATCGAATTTCACTACGCCTCAAAAAATTTATACAGTATAGAACAGTCAACGTATCCTGTAGATATTTTAGTACTTTTTTCACTTTTAGCTTTTAACTAATTATTATTCCTTAAACCGTTAAACTCGTGCTTTTCTACGAGATCGTTATAAAAAATAGTACACTTAAGGAAAGCGTATATTTACTGTCCAAGATGTTTTACAGCCGAGCGCAGCAAGAAAAAAGTCGTAATAATTTTTTGTACAAAAACAGAAAATTTATAATACAAATTGTGGTTTTATGATTAAAGTACATAAATTATTATTACTACATTATATACTGCTAAATAGGATAGATTATTACTAAATAATACACTAAAGATTATTAAAAATTGTTATCACCGCTCTTCCTAACATTAAAAGATGATTGTTCAGCTTTGTAAAACTTAGAAACTACTAAATACACAACTTAAAGTTTTGCTTATCCTTAAATTACTATATTCTTGAACTTTTCAAGTGCCCTAGCAAGGGGATTGTAGGACATGACTATGTTTGCGGCCACGTGGGAATTAATAAAAAAATTTGTCTTTATAAGAAAAAAAAAAAAATATTAAATTTAAAATAAAATTAAAAATTTTGAAATTTATAAAGTGAATAAATTTTATTATTTAACATAATAATATTTAGTAAAATGCTAGGACTTATTAAGAATTTTTTTTTAGCGGTAAGAAAGAAGATAGG